>JAEANM010024403.1:0-11163 GCA_017656035.1 Myanophis thanlyinensis
AGTGTGAGTGGGGTCCCGAATTACTTGAGTCAGGCTCATGGCTGTCATGGAAGCCATGAACTCCTGAACAACCCCAGTTAAGTTAGCCATGCGGTCATTAAGCGAGCCCAGCTTCCCCATTGACTTTGATTGTTGGAAGGTCATCAAAGGGGATCGCCTGACCCCGGGGAGAACTGCAAATCGTCATAAATCTAAATCGGTTGCCAAGCGTCTGAATATTGATCACATGACCGCGGGGATGTTGCAATGGTCGTTAAGTGTGAAAAATGGTCCTATGTCACTTTTTTCAGTGCTATTGTAATTTTGAGCAGTCACTAAATGAACTATTGAAAGTTGAGGATTACCTATCATGACCTGTGATTTTACGACGCTGTTTGCTGCCGTTGTTAAGCTAGCGTCGTGATTCTGAGGGCAAACATCACAGTTGTTAAGCGAACATGACTGTCGTTAAGTGAACTCATTGTTCACCATTGCGTGGTTTTGTAAATGTTGTGGTGTTGCTAAGTGCCCAGCGTGCGGTCACACGACCGTCGTTAAATTCACATCCAGCAGGTTACAAGTCCCTTTTTGCAAGTGGTTTTGTGACTTTGGAGAGTCACTAAGTGACTCATCGTAAGTCGAGGACTATTTGTACCACTGACCATGGGGCTAGGAATTCTGGGAACGTAACTTCCCCTGGATAGCCAGCAATTCTGGGAGTCAGCATGGCCGGCTCAGGAATTCTGGGAACTGAAGTCCACAGGTTGTAAAGTAATTGTCTGTTTCTGCTGTTTTAAGTCTTTTAAACTGCACTGATGGGTTCTGGCCGCCAGGTGGCAGCCTACACTCCCCCAGCACTTTCTTTCTGGATTTCTCATGCATCGCCACCAGGGGGTGACAGAGAGCTATAACAACACTGCTTTGCCCTTAAAAGGATTGGATGGATGTCTCAGTTCCACGGGTGGCCACCAGGGGGCTGCAAAGATCTGGGATGAAGCCGCCGCAGAGGCCACTCTAGGAAGCAAACCGTTTTGCATGTCGTGACAGGTCTGAACCCAAAGGGGGCAGCCCAAACAAGCAGATCTAAACCCCAAATTTCTCCACTGCTGCTTTTTTCCGCCAAAGGACAACCCCCCCCCCCCCCGCAGGAGATGGAAAATCGGGATGGGGAAGAGAAGGGAGGGGAGAAAGGGATCCAGGGATCTTCCCCTCCCATGATCCTCACCGCTTGGCGTCCGAGAGGTCGATGTTGGTCCCAAACTTGATGATTTGATGGGGCTTCTGGTCGGGGTTGCTGCGAGAACGACAACGGAAAGGAAAAAGTGAGGACGGGAAGCTGGGATGACTCGTTTCCTCCTCGTCTCCTCCCAGATGGAGAAAGCATTAATGTCCCAATTCTGCCCCCCCCCCCCCAAGAAAAAAGAAAGACAATATGAGCCCCCCCACCCATCATCCTGTGCGTCTCTTTCCCTTCCTCCCTTTTATTCACCGTTACACGCCGTTGCTCACAAAAACCTCCCGAATCCATACAATACAGCTCATCCTCGACTTACGACCACAAGAGAGCCTAACGTTTCCACCAGACGGTCATTCAGTGAATTTTGTCCCCGTTTTAACGAGCTTCCTCGGCACGGCGGCGAAAAGTGAATCGCCGCAGTTCTGAGGCGGGTGAGTAAATGGGGTCGTTGAGAGAATTGGGCCTTCCTTGTTGGCTTTGTCGGAAGGCTGTGACACTGCGACCGTCATAAAGACGAGTCCAACGCCAAATCATCTTCATTTTGATTACGTGACCATGGGGATGGTGCAAGGGGGCACGTGAAAAATGGTAGTAAGTCAGCTTTTTTTCACGGCTGTTGTAACTTGGAATGGTCACTAAGGGAATGATCATGAAGGGAATGGTCGTAAGTTAAGGACCACCTGTAATCGATCAAAACAAGCGCTGATGATGCTAGCTAGCTGGGTCATGAAATGTCTGCAAGAAAACTACCAAGCTCAGAGAACCCCAAGGACCCCACAGTCCTTTTTCCTCTTCCTCTTCCCACCTGTACACCTCCCTCCCTACTAACACTGATGATGTTCTGTAGTTGGGTCGTGAAACATCTGCAAGAAAACCCCGAAGCTCAGAGAACATTATGAATGTCTTATTTCAGCTCTGAGCTAAAAATATTCTCCTCTATCGGGATCAAAACAAAAGTCACCCGACGAGCAGGCAGAGGCAGGAGTACTCTACCTGGGCGGCGTCTCTGTGGTGCTGTCTGGCTCCTCGGTCTCCTCATCGTCGGTCTCTTTGTCCTCCTGCCTCAACAGAGAGAGAAGTCACAATGGAGACCTTCCCGCCGAGAGTTAAGCAAGGGGCTTCGGCGTGCGACCCTTACGGGGCCTAGAATACGCCCGGTCCGCTCCACGCAGGGGACGGGGCGGACGGACCAAGCTTGGCAGTCTCACCTGAAGCGACTCCTGAAACGAAGCCGCTTGGTACTGGGCGTACTTGGCGATGGTGGTGTGCGACCGGCTGCTCTCGCACGGCCAGACTTGCTTGGTGCCGGAGAGGTCCCAGTTCTCGTCGGATGGCTGCTGCACCTGTGTGCGGACTTCCACTGCGTGTTCGCCGCTCGCCTCCACCAGCGTCTTCGTGCTGAATAGTCCCAGATCTGCGAGCAAGCAGAAACAGTAAAGTAAGCGGGCACTGGAGAGTTTCACTCTACACACCCCACAAATGGTGGGAAAGATTTGTTGTGAGTTTCCCTACTTTCCTTGTTACATCCACCGGTTTGGAAAAGCAAGCATCTACAATCAACTTGGCTTCCTCTCCACCCAAATCGACTTCCTAAGGAACTATAAAGATCCTCGGCCATTCTCCAAATCTGGAGAAAATTATTGTGTGCACTCCAAAGATCTCATCTTATTTGCTTTACACTTTATTTATTTGGCCAAGGGTGACTAGACACACAATAAATTTTTTTCTGGGACAGAAGTATTCCAAAGTTACTTGCAAAACAACAGAACAGTAACAATAGTAATAATAGTACGTATTAATAATCTAAGCTAAGCCTACTGTTTCTTCAGCTTCCAATCTCTGCAAAGAAGCTGAAGAAATGGGATCACCCGATTAGTTGCCGCAAGATCGCCCAGTCTGACTACAAGCAACGGCATGACAAAGTAGCAACAACAGCATGCTAGAAATTTGCTACAAATCTGCTAGAAATTTGTCTGCAAGCAAGAACTAGAGAAAGCCGCAGAAAATGAAGAAGCTGAATTGCTCTGGAACTTTAGAATTCAAATAGACAGGCACCTGCCCCGTAACACCCCACACATTTAACAATTGTCGATAACACACACACACACACACACAAAGTCTGGATAGTAGAACCTGACAAGATAACAAAATGCAAAGACCTAGAAATAGAAACGTGGCAAATGGAAGCAAAGGTAGCTTCAATGGTCATAGATGCCTTGGGCGCAATCCCAAAAACATAGGGAGCGTCCCTGGAACATTATTGGCATTGACAAATTTGCCGCCAGTCAATTTCAAAAGGCAGCTTCGCTCGGAACGGCTGAAATCTGGCGGTGAGACACGTAACACCCTCAAACATCCACATCTGCCTATCCCGGCCAGGACAAAAACGCCAAATCCAGTCTAAACATCTGACTGGCTCTGCGCCACGAACCCACCACGCTAATACTCACTGAGTCGAAGAGATCCGGCCAGACCGCGGATGACGGTGATGGGGTTCTTGGGGTCGGTGCAGAATTGCAGCAAGACGGGAGAAAAAGCGTCCCGTTTGCTTTCCAACTAAAGGGAAAGGAGGAGACCATCAGAGGACCTCAGCTCAGTCTAGCTCCCCCACCCACCCACTTGCCCGCTCTCCAGCACAAAGCACCCACCAATCTTAAAAACAAACAAACAAAGAAATAATAATTTTGGTTGCCCTCCCAAGTCTATTGGATCCCGCCTTCTATAATTCCCCAGCCAGAGGGGGAAATCACCATTTTGCATACGATGGAGGATACAGGTTGTCCTCGACTTACGACTGCGGCAAAACTTCTGTGGCAGAGCAAGGCAACTGAGCGAGTGGCGCCCGATTTTTCTTTTGCCATGCTTGCTAACCGAATCAGGGGCATCAAGCCAATCGGGGCAGCCGTTAAGTGAATCTGACTCCCCCCCCCCCATTAATTTTGCTTGTTGGAAGTGGCAGTCCCGTGATCCCCGGATGCCGTGACCGTTATAAATACACACCACTTGTGAAATGCCCAATTTTTGATTGATTAGTAACTGTGGGGGATGCTGCAACAGTCGTAAGTGCAAGGACTGGCCGTAAATCTTTTTTTTAGTGCCACTGTAACTTTGAATGGTTGTTAAATTATTAGTCATAAGTTGAGGATTATTTGTAATTAGAATACCAAGCACTAAGCTGTCACTAGGTAGGAAAATGCCTAACTGAGCCTAATTTGAGTCCTAGGATAATGCTTCAGGATCCAATCTGGGCCAATCACCGAGACCAGAGGTTTTGCCTTCTGAGATTTCGGACTCGTGCTAGAACCCACCTTCAGAGAACTTCTGTCTAGCAGCGTGTGTGCTGTTTCGTGTGTGCTGTGTGGTGCCTGTTGTATGTGTTATGTAGGACAGACATGGAGGAAACCAGCCACCAGACTGCAAGAGCACAAGTGAGCGGTCAGACGAGGAGACCTGAACTCATTTGTAGCATCACGTTGTAATGAACAAGGACATACATTCAATTCCGCAGCTACTAAGATTGTTCGCCGAGCAGGGACAAAAACAGTCAGGGGAAAAAACGATTGAAACCTGGGAAACAAGGCCCCGTCAGTCAACAGGAACGTTGATTTATGACCTGCCTAGGAAGGCGAGGTCTGGGCAACACAACAGCCAAAGACTTAAAGGCCAGCCCATGACACCCCAATCACCATCTAAAAAGCCACGTACAACTGGCACCACATAAATACCATGCACAGAACAGCACATATTCCGCTAGACAGAAGCTCCCTGAGGATGGGCTCAAGCATGAGTCCGAAAGCTCGGACGGCAAAACCTGTGGTCCTGGTGACCGACCCAGATTAGATCCTTGCAAACCTAGTGAAAGTCACAGGTTTCCAGTTTGGGGCCACTGGGCCCCACTGTTCCCAATCCCCCAGTTGAGGCTGGAGAGTGTGTTTGCATTCCCTAATTTGTGTCTGATCCCTCCTTTTCAAACCCCCCCCCCCCCCCCCGAGACAATGAAGGATATCCAAGGCTGTTTTCCGCTTTAAAAGGAGCACCTAAAAATCAGGCCTGGTCCTCTCTCTTGAAATGCAGGTGCCGGACTTTGCAAAGTTGCATAAATTCAAGCAGGAGGAGTCTGCTGCCAGAAAAAAAATCCTGGTTTGTTGGGGTTTTTTAAATTGCGACTCGCGTCCCGGCTTGGCTCATCATCGCCGTAGTCCCATTGCATCGCCAAAGACTCTGAAGAATGCAGTTACAGGTTATTTTCCTTCCCAAAATCCAAAAGACGACACTGTGGTTCCAAGTTTGAAAGAGGACAAGTGGACAGAGTGGCCACTAAACAGGTCCATAAATCCAGACCGGGGGGGACGAGCGGGTGAGGGATTCCTTCTTCCTACCAAACTGGGCCAACATCCATTCCTTTAACCTGGTTCCCGCCGGAAAGGAGATCGCCGCAAGCTGAGGAACGTTCCCCGTATAGTACAAGATAAAATGGAAGAATAGAGCGGCGGTGAGGAAAAATACAACAACTCTCTCCTTGGTGATGGGAGTCCTCCTTTGCATGTCCCCAAACGAATGAATGGCAGTCAAGTCCACCAGTCAGAGAGTTCTGCCTCCTGGGGCTGCGTTTTGTTCGTTCTCAGGAGCTAGGAAACCGCGCGGATCTTCTGGGACGCCGGACTGAGCTAAGAGCACGCAGAAGGCTGTTAGGCAAAGAGGACTTGTGGAATGGCACCAAATTAAAGGGGGGAAACAAAAGAAAAGAAGGGGGGAGGAAAAGATGAGAATGAATTGAGGTGTGTGTGTGTGTGTGTGTAGGAAGTGACGGAGAGGTGGAAAATCTTGAGGTTCCTTTCCCAAACTGAGATATGGAAACTCAGGAGGAAAACAGCAGAACCTCTTCGTGCTGACGGACCATCGTGCTTGGCTGGGCAGAACCTGCCAGGGATGGTAGTTAAGAACGAACCTCCAGGGCAGAAGACAAGCCCGTAAAGGAATCTGTGCCTGATCAGAGTGCCACAACTACACAATTCACAAAGGCTGACCTGCTTACCTACCGGGGGGCGGGGGAAGAGCTGATATCTAAGAACCTTAAGCCTAGAATTCTGGGGATTGAAGTCCACACATCTTAAGCACAGAATTCTGGGAGCCAAAGTCCATGCATCTATCATGGAATCCAGCTGTAGTCCATGCATCTTAAGCACAGAATTGCGAGAGTTGAAATCCACGCATCGTAAGCACAGACTTCCAGGAGTTGAAATCTAGCATCTCAACCACGGAATTCTGGGAGTTGAAGTCCATGCATCTTAAGCAGAGAATTCTGGGAATTGAAGTCCATGCATTGTAAGCACAGAATTCTGGGAGTTGAAATCCTAAGCATCTTAATCATGGAATTCTGGGGACTGAAGTCCATGAATTGTAAGCAGAGAATTCTGGGAGTTGAAGTCCACCAATCTTAAGAGTTACTAAAGTTGAGGAACACTGCTATAATACCTCTGAACTTATTCTCATTGGTTCCAGATGAGTCAACACTAGACCAAATGAGAAGAGATGTCAATAGGAGACTTTAAGAAGGACTTGTGGACAGGAAGAGCTGTCAATCAACGGAATTGATTGACATAGAGGCATTCCTCCCCTGCCCCCTTCGCTAGAGGTTTTCAAACTGAGGCCGCCCAGGCATTTTCAGCGGAGTGGAGTGGCTGCTGCGAATCCTGCAGTCTAAAGGGAGTTGGGATGGATGACCTCTTAGGACCCTTTCCACACGATGATCTCTTGTCTCCTTCGAGGGCTCTCTAGCTACGCTTGTGTCTATGTTGTTGTTGTTTTTTTTCTTTTTTTTTCTTTTTGCCACCTCCGGTTTTCCCAACTGGGTCAAGAATCAAGAAATTGATTCTTGTTTGGAAGAACCAGAAATAATAAAAAAAAAAAAGAAAGAAAGAAAAGTAAAGTAAAGAAAAGAAAACCAGAACCAAACAGAACAAAGGGCTGAGAATGAAACCCAGGTGTGAGGATGAGATGGTGATTGTGTGAAGTGATCCACTCAAGAACACTGGACGGCGAGCAACCAAGTTGGTTTTTCTTCCAAAGATCTGATGATCGCACTGAAGTTGTCCTAGTTAGCATCTTGGTCAACGTTCCTCACTATTTAGCAACTTTAAGAGGGGTGGACTTCAACTCCCAGAATTCCACCCCTCTTAAAGCTGCAGAACACTGATCTCGCCTTGTTCCATGGATTGGGCTGGAGACCCCCAGGTCAAATTGCCCAGCATCCTACTGTACCCCCAAGTCCACGATTCTTTCATTTTGGGGGGAGGGGGGGAGAAGAGCCATTGTTTGTCCCCCCCCCCCTCCAAGAATGAAGAGCCTAAATCCCCCAGCCAGAACCCAGCCCACGGAGTAGTGAACGACTATCGCTCTCGTCTTCTTAAGTCCAATTTTTTGCTCCCCTCCCTCCTGATTTCACTGCCCTTTGGGGCTCTCGAATGCCTGCCAGGAAACCCCTGGCCCCCCACCTTTTAAAAAAAATAAAAGAAAAAAAAAAGAAAAATTGATTTCTTCAGCCATGAGGGCTAGAAACTTTGCCGTTGTTTTGATCGGTCCTTAAAAGCTCTGCCAGCAGGCCTGGTTTGCGTACGAGATTGCAAACACCAAGATCTCTGATTTTTATACACAGACCCGCAAGATATTTCATGGATAGCCCCCTCCTCACTTAGACCGTGCTCCAAGGAGCTTTCCTGGCCGACCCCTCTCCGGCTACCCCCAAAAACGGACACTCACGTAGATGCTTGGCGTTGGGGGGCTGAGTTTATCCCGGGGCAGCTTTTCGTCCATGTTGATCTGTGGCTTGACGGAATGACTTTGGGATAAATACGATTCCTTAAATTTTCCTTTCACCTTGGCGTGCCTGGACAGGGCAAGGAAGAATAGAAGAAGACATGAGCACAGGAAAAGCTGGCTAAAATTTATGTTCTCGGTACAGGAAGTCCTCAACTTATGACTGCAATTGTGCCCCAAATTTCTGTAGCTAAGGGAAATGCTTCTTTCGATATGTTTCGTCCCCTTTTACGACCTTTTTTGCCATGGTTGTTAAGTGAATCATCACAGTGGATAAGTTAGTCCGCTCGTTGTTGCCGACTGTAGAGGGGTGGTGCTCACCTCCTTTTCAAGGCTGTTGAGTCAGCACTGTCCGAAGACATTTACACGGTGTGGCCAACGAGACATCGCGCAGAGCTGTTTCCTTTCCCACCAAAGGATCTATCTATTGATCTGCTCGCACTGGCATGCTTTCGAACCGCAAGGTGGGCAGGAGCTGGAGCAAGGAACGGGAGCTCGGCCCGTCATGTGGAGCTCGGGTCTCAAACCGGAATGCCAGCTTTCCAGCCGAAAGAGCCAGCGTCTTAACCACTCAGCCACCATGTCACCCCAGTAAGAAATAAATTATTCATTTTGCAACCATGGCAAAAAAGTTATAAAATTGAGCAGGACCCACTCAACAACTGTCTTGCTTAGCAACAGAAATTCTGCTCCTAATTTGCGGTTGTTAAGTTGACGGCTACTCGGTGAATTCACATTTTTTTTATTGAGCGACTGGAAGTTCCTTGGAGGAAACTGTCCCAGCGGAGCGAAAGTGAAACTCACTTGCTGGCCCGCACGACCTCCGCAGCCGAGTGGTTGATGGTGACCTCGCTCAGGGGGATGCGTCGCTCCTCGACTTCAGAGGCGATAAAGGTCTCCTTGTCCCCACTCTCCACCTTGATGAGTCGGATCTTCAGCTCCTTGGGGGGACCTTCAGTGAAGGACCGCAGCTTGAGCAGGTCAGCCGAGCACACCATGGTGGACACCGAGCCCACCGGGCCTTCTTCCTTCTTGACGGGAGACCTCCGTTCGGGTGGAGGTGGCGGGGGTGGTGGGGGTGGCTTGGCCCCGTTTTCCCGCGCTTGGCCTTCAGCACTCTGCACGTCCAAACTGCCCAGAATCTGCCGGTTCTTCCCCTTGCGAGCTTTACCGTCCCGGTGTCTCCGCGAGCCGTCCCGGTTGGACCGACGGTGTCGGCGATGTTCCATATGTGGCTTGCGGGACTCGTCCTTGGGGCGCGGAGGGGTCAGTGGTGTGGGTGCCAGGGGCACAGGGGCCGGAAGGGGAGCAGGTACAGGGGAGGCCGGGGTGGGTGGGGGGCTGGCAGGGGGCGGGGGGCTCTTCTCCCGTCCTGCTTGTCCCACCAGGGTCTCGCAGGCGCGGCTGATCTCTTCCAACACCTCCGATTCGGTCTTCACGGGCCGAGGGGTGGGCAGGGGTGGGGGCGTGGAGGCTCGCTCCTCCGTGGCACCGCCAGTGCCCCCAGCCCACGCTTGGCCTGAGGTAGTGAATTGGGGTAGGGGGCTCTGGCTCGCACCAGCTGGGGGGGAGATCTTAGCACCTGGGGGAGTCATCGGTTTGAGCCGATAGGAGTGTTTCTGCCCCTCCAGCACACTGGCCAAAGACTTGAGGAGAGATGGGGTGTTGTGGGGAGTAAACTTCGCCCCGCCAGATCCCGCGGCCACCATGGCCGGGGTACGCTGCTCTTCTGTATCCCGCTTGCCGAAGCGATAGAGGCAAGGAGGTTCGGGAGGGTCCTGCCCGGGCGGTTTGGGGTAATCAAAGGAGCTGGCGGAGGCAGAGGGCAGCTTGGGCCTTGCCAGGGGTGGGGGGCTGGGGAGGAGAGGGGCGGGGGGCGGCGGCGGAGGGAAGCTCTCCTCCCGTTCTTCCTCCCCACGCCGGATGGATTCGTCCAGCATTTTCATGATGTTGGCCAGCCCATCCGGCAAAATCTTGGAGAACTCGGGGGGTTCTTCAAACTGGTCTTCTAACGGGGGGCTGGCGAAGCCGAAGAGGCGGTCAGAGGCGGCCTCCACCGCAGGGGGCACCCCCGGTGGGTCCGGCGTCTTTGGATACGAGGCCCGGGATGGTGGAGGCGGCGGGGGAGGTGGTGGCACTGGCAGCGGTGGGGGGCTTTCTGGGGACCTGAATGTTCCTGAGGTAATCGAGGGGCTGGAATTCAGGGGCCTGGCACCCCCGGAGCTGTTCTCTTCCCGGCTGCTCTCAGAAAGCCAGAATTGGGGGGCCGGCGAAGGCTCGGGGCTGGCTGGCCTGGGGGTGTCTCTGGCCCCTTCCCGGGGGCGAGAGAAGCTCCCTTGCTGACCGCTGGGGCCCGAATCCTGGAAGCCGCACCCCGAGTCGCAATTGGCCAAGGACGGGGGGTCGGCCCCACAGGGCTCCCCGCTGCACCCAAAGAGGATATCCCCCAGGGGGTCTTCGTCCCCGGCCTTGCCCTCCCCCGCCTTGTTCAGCCACGGCAGCGGAGGGGGTGGAGGAGGTGGAGGGGCCGGGGGGCACTGGGGAGCCGAGGGAGGGGGCGGGAGGGGGGCTGGTGGGGGCACAGGGAGATTGGGGGCTGGGGGCTGCATGCGCGCGCAGGGAAGGTTGCGGGGGGCGAGGCAAGGGGCAGGGCGGGTGGGTGGGGCCGGTTTGCGTCCACTGTTCTCCGACGTGGGACTGGACGACTCCATTGCCGGCGTTTGGTAATGATTAGAAGAACCCTAAGGGGGAAGGAATAACATTAATAAAATATCTCCAAAGACCCCCTTCCTTCCCTCACTTCTTTCTTTTTTATCTTCCTGCTCTCTCTTCCCTTTCTATCCATCATTTCTCCCTCCCTCCCTTCTATATCCCTCTCTCCCTCTTCCTTCTCTTTCTATCCATCCTCTTCCTTCCTTCTCCCTCCCTCCTTTCTTCCTCCCTCCTTCCCTCCATCTCTCTGCCATCTTTCCTCCCTCCCTCCCTCCCTCGGTTCCTCCCCCCCTTTCCTTCCTCTTCCTCTGCTAGGGCTCTACCGGAGCATCCCCTAAGTCCTCCGGGCCCACTCACAAGGCTTTCCGAGGCCAGGGACCCCCGTGAGGTGGTCTTGCTGCTGCTGCTGCTGCTGCTGC
>JAEANM010024404.1:0-11163 GCA_017656035.1 Myanophis thanlyinensis
CAATAGATGAATATGTGGTTAAGCTTATTTCTGTATGGAGAAGTGATAATTCGGGATCTTGCTGCTCTCAAAAAAAGCTACATTGTTTGATGTTTGTTTGTGTAGTTTGTTTGTTTGTTGTTGAAAATTTAATAAAAATTTTACAAAAAAAACCATGGGAGGAGGGGAGGAAGTGATTTGTAAATGGACTTGTCAGATTTCCTTCAAACTTATCATAACAACAGTCTATTGAGAGGTGTGCTTTTCTATCATTTATTGTTAGCTTTCAAGTAAAATGCACACGAACATCTGAATGATGATGGATGTAGATTTTCTGGTACTGCAGAAGCTTAGAAAAACAAGATCTTGGCAAAGAAAGCCTGAAGTTGTCTTCTCCTTCTCCTTCTCCTTCTCCTTCCCCTCACCCTCACCCTCTTCCTCATCCTCCACTGTAATGAAATATATCTTCACTGGATTACAGTACACAAATACCTGTAGTAATTTTATGTGTGTAGCTATCAATTTTAATAAGGTGTTATGAAGCCTTTAAAAACAAAACCAACAAAAATCTATTTTTGCCCAGCAAGTGTAACCTCTGTTCATATTTTCCCCAGTCACAACATAATGCTTTGCCCTGCCAAAAGAAAGGAAGAAGAAAAGAAATGAAATCCACTTTGAAAAAAAACAAGCCATCTCTTGCTTCCCTGCCTTGTCTATACAATATTAATGAATCAAAATGTCATGGATTATTTTAGATGTATTGTTAATATCTTATAATATCTTTATATTATAAACTGCTCAGAGTTACCACACAGTAAGATGGATGGCTAATAAATTTTACAAACAAACAAACAAATAGTTAAAATAAGGGAGTTTGATTCGCACTTTAAAAATGCTTTGCCGAAGCATGTTTGAAGAACCTCTTGGGTCATGCTTAAAATTGCAGCAGTTTAACTTAAAAACTGGCCCATAATTATTTTCAGCTTGAAGCTTATTAATGGAAGAGAGTCTTACAACATTCAGAATGAAAGATTTGGACATGATTTTGAGCTCAAATCTTTTTACCGCTTACCTGCTGTGATGGGAAATTGGCCAAGTTGGGAAAGGTAGATGGAAGTGAATTTTTTGACTTTTATCAAAAGTTGCATGCAACGGCAGGGTGAAGTAATATTAAAAAATCTTCAAGGTGGTGGCAGATTTCTAATTCTCTGCCTTGTTCCTTGATTGTGCTTTTTAAACTAGAGATGTCTCTTATTTGAACATGCACCTATTGCTGGCCTAGATTCAATCAGCTGGTATGTATCTGGAGATGCTCTAATATTGTGGTGTAGTCAGAGAAGAAGGGAAACCCAGGATCATGTCCATCCTCAGTATGGAAGCAATCGCTCTCCCTCAACCCTTCCTAAAGTTGCAAGCATTCCCCTCTTTGTCTGTGGAGATTTTCAGTCATCCAAGTCATGGTTGTCCCAAAGGTGCTTTTTCAAAAGGCAACTGGACTTTGTTTTTGCTTGAAGTTTCTTCAAAACTTCAGAAGTTTCTTGGATGAGAAGCGAAGCATCTTCAAGGAAAAACAAAGTCCAGTTTCCTTTTGAAAAAGCACCTTTGGGATCCATTCTTCTCTTTGCTGCGAACATCTGAACGCTCTGTAAGTAATGGCAAAGAGTTTTCTAACCCTTCTTTTAAAGGTGGACCTTGACTTACTGCAATAATTAAGCCTGGAATTATAAGTCCTTGCAGTTGTTAAGCAGGTAACCATGTGACTGGACCCAATTTTATGACTTCTTTTGTGGCAGTTGTTATGTGAATGCTACAGTCATTTAAGTGAATCAGTTTTACCCAATGGATGTTTTTTTGACAGAAATTGGAGTAAAAAACCGAATCTGGCAAAAAATGTCAAAATTCTGGGGCACGTGATTGTGGGATGTTGCAAGTGGCTGTAAAAGATGACCTGGTTCCCAAGCAGCCAAAATGTGATCACGTGACCATGCAGGGGTGCCTATCAAAATTTTGAAATTGGTTCATGAGTACCTTTTGAGGAGTCCATTGCAACTTGAATGATCATTAAGCAACTAGTCATAAGATGAGAAGCATCTGTATTTTTGCTTCCACATAGTGTATTGTGGTTGTTTGGAATTTTGCAATGATAATTTGAAAAATCTATGATAGATCTACCAAATCTATGGATCATTTACCATAGCTATTATTTCCTATAATGTGTGACACGATTTAACAAGTGTGAAACTTTGGTCTGCCCACCCAAAGTTATGTGCTTCTCACAGTCAATTGTAATATTGACGATCACTTTTATGTTTATGGAAGAAACCACTCAACAAACCACAGGTCATTCTCTTTTTATTTGGGATATATTCTCTTAGTCCCTTCTAAATTTATATTTCATTTTCCCTGGTATTAGGTATGAGAATTTTGCATTATAACTATCAGTAGTGGGTAATCCCCTCTCTATAACTTACCGGGAGATTAATCTCTCTCCCCGTCCTTTTAAACATATATTATTTTTAAGTTTGTTGGAAGGCACTTTATAGCTTAGCAAAGCCCTTAAGATGTTTTCTTAAAAAACGCTACTATAAGGATACAGGGGTGGTTTTAGAATCGCAATTACAAGCTTCTTTATCCCCCAGCAAACTCCCACTGTGACAGTGGATGTAAACTGTTTCAGACATTTTAATGCTCCTAAGCAGTAAATCCAGAGGAGAGAAAAACTGGGGAGGGAATTCAAGCACCTCCGTTTGTGAAAATGAGAGATGTCACTTCTTAAGGCACACGCCAAATAAAACTCTGTGAAATCACTTGGCGTCTCTTAGTGGAATGTGCATGTGTGTATGTACAGGTAGTCCTCGATTTACAACCACGATGGAGTCAAAAAATTTCTGTTGGTAAAAGTCTGGATGCTGAAAACCTGGAGACAGCAGAACAGAAAACAACTGCAGAAAATCACAAAACGTGAAATCCTGCAAATAGAAATAGAAGAGTTGAGGCAAAAGAAAGCAAATATATGAATGGTAAATCGGCACCTTGGATGCAATTCCAAAACGTCTGGAGCTTCACTTGATCTTCAGTATTTGATCAGTATTGCCAATTTACCATCAGTCAATTGCCAAAGAAAGTTTTATTCAGAACAAGTAAAGAGGTACCCTGCAACAATGCTTTTAGCACCATCAGACAACAAGATCCTTGGGGAGAACACGATAAGTGGACAGAAATGACAAATCCAGTTTAAACATCTGGCTGACTGGGCAACCAACCATAATAATTCCTCTTCTTGTCATTCATATACATTCATTGAGACCAGAGATTCTCAACTGTAGCAGCTTGAAAATGTGTGGACTTCAACTCCCAAAATCCCCAACAACCATGTTACTAACTTAACAACTGCAGTAATTCATTTCACAACTGTGGCAAGAAAGATCGTAAAATGGGGTAAAACTCACTTAACAAATGTTTCACTTAGCAACATAAATTTTGGGCTCAGTTGTGGTCATAAATCGAGGACTACTTGTAGATTCTGGGAGTTGAGGTCCACACATCTTCAAGTTGCTAAGGTTGAGAAGCATTGATATAAGCCATTTTAATCCAATTCCTTCCCTGGACAGAAATGCATACAAAATGTTCACAATGTTCATTTATTCTCCTTATATATTTTCTTACAGTGTGACTTCATTTGTGCAGAAAAAATCTGGGAAATTTAATCTAGTACATTTATATGTTGGTTTCTTTCTAGCTAACAGCAGCTCCAACTCCCTAACCGCAGTGATTAATTTAGCAGCATTAAAAAAAAAAAACCTGGAACATTTTGTCAACTGAGCTGCTTTCCTTGTTCACAAATTTTTATTTGTGAACTGTTCTTGAAAGACATTCATGTAAAGTGCCATTTAGGGCCATTTCTAAAAAGAGAATTTTAAATGCATTTTTAAAACCTGTTTGCAAAGAGCAAGAGATTTGTGTGGCAAAGGTGTAGTTCAGAAGAGTACAGAAGGAGAGGAAAAATTATTTGGATTTAAATAAGATGCTCTTAGTCCAAACTTATTACACAACATTGGCAGGAATTTCCATCTCTTCTCCTCTCTTGAGAGACCAGGAACCGACAATCAGTGAACCAAACTTAATATGAATTTATTTCACTTGATATTTAAATTTATACCAAAAATGCACTATGTTTTCATTGCATGTGATTGTTGAACACAGATAGCATTTTTGGACCCTTGCATTTTCCAACAATAATTTATTTTCAAGTTTGTAGTTCAACTTTCTTACTTTCTTAATGTGGCAATGTATCAGATAAGGAAAGAATCTTTGCAAGAATGGCAAACCATCAATATTATCTTTATTACTAATCACTACTGCTAATAAGTCAGCAGTATTTGGATGCTGGCTTTATATGGCCCCAAGTCCCACTAAAGCCCACTGCAGTTTGTTTCACTGTGAATCGGCTTAATGTGTCGTGCAAATCCAATTGTTTTCATAGTGTTTTGAATAACAGAAAAACAGGGGCCTTCGAGGTCTTCTAGTCCAACCCCTGCTCAAGTAGAAGACCCTATACGATTCCTGACAAATGCTTGTAAATGTCCAATCTCTTCTTAAAAACCTCCAGTGTTGGAGCACCAACAACTTTTCTAGACAAGTCATTCCACTGATTATTCTAACTGCTTTATAATCTAATGTGTTTTATAATCTGTTGTATGAATTCAGGTGATTTTCGGGAGGGGGTTGTACTTAAGTAAGGTATTATTAGCCAAATCATAGTATCAAGATTCAAGAATCTTCCCAGCTCTTCATAAAGCCTTTGGAAGTTGAATTGGAAATGTCTATCTATCGATCATGGGGCTGTTTTGTTTCTAGCTCTTGTATCATGGGTTATGTAGTTGTCTTCCAATATGCATTTGCTGACAAAGTGAAGGTTACATTGTGTTCTTGGAAGAAATTCCCTCTGTATATGGGCTGGGTTCACTCATTATGAGCTTCGGTGGTGCAGTGGTTAGAGTGCAGTACTGCAGGCTACATCTGCTGATTGCCGGCTGCTTGCAATTTGGCAGTTCAAATCTCACCAGGCTCAAGGTTGACTCAGCCTTCCATCCTTTCCAGGTGGGTAAAATGAGGACCCAGATTGTTGGGGGCAAAGATGCTGACTCTGTAAACTGCTTAGAGAGGGCTGTAAAGCCCTGTAAAGTGGTATATAAGTCTAAGTTCTATTGCTAGTGCTATTATTTTAAGACATGGTCTGACCACGTCTTATTGAATAATTCACTTTGGTTGACTCTGGTCCATATTCATTTACAAACCATAGTGGCTGGACTCACACAGGCTAAGCGAATATCAAGTAAATCATTTTTGGCTTTTCTTGTTGATGGCAATTTGAAGTGAATAAAGTTCTAAAACAAGATTTGGCTGCTTTTGCTAATGGGACACTCATTGGTTCTCATGCTGGCTGGGAGTTTCTGGAGTGTCAAGTGGAGACCTCAAGGTGGAGCTGACCTTGGATCCATAATGGGTGAGACTCAACTTATTTTTGGGATCAGGAACTAAACTAAACATACCACCCTTTCTCTTACACAATCTGGCAGGTCCCGACTGAGTTTTTGCCTTCCCTCTAAATTATGAACGAAACTCACTACATTTGCAATCTTAAAAAAGGTTTGCTATAAAGTGGAACTCAGAAAGTACAGTGCTCAGGGAGAAAAATGTCGTTATCTTGGTCGGTTCTGAAACAAATTTGGTGTTGATAGCAGAGAGACAGAGACGTTTAAATATAATTTTAGCAATTGCTTTGAATTTTATACCCCAACTGGAATTCTTTCTTTCTCTTTCTTTTTCCATTTCCAAACAGCATTTGCAAACATGGATTCTATTGGTCCTGGGACTAGTAGGAAAAAGGAAGTCTAAACCTTTAGCTTTGGTCAGTTCCATTTCAACAGGGCTAGGTGATTTAGACAGATCAGCTTGATTTTTATAGTCTCAGCAGCAGTTCTTCTTGAACGCTCTTTGTTGAAGACTGCTTAAGTTTACGTACAGGTAGTCCTCGACTTACAGCACTTTCATTTAGGGACTGAAGTTACAACATCACTGAAAAAAGTGACTAATGATTGATTTTCACACAACCATTACAGCATCCCCATGGTTACGTGATCACAATTCAGACACTTGGCAACTGACTCACATTTATGATGGTTGCAGTGTCCCATGGTCATGTGATGCCTTTTGCAACCTTCTGATGAGCAAAGTCAATGGGGAAGCTGGATTCCCTTAACAACCGTGTTACTAATTTAACAACTGCAGTGGTTTGAGTAACAAACATTGCAAGAAAAGTCGTAAAATGGGACAAAACTCACTTAACAAATTTCTCACATAAACTTTGGGCCCTGGTCATAAGTCAAGGACTACTTCCTGTATCTAAAAACATGTTACATATTTTTCATCATGAAACCATAATCCCAAAGTGGGTTTGATGGACACAAGAGAGTAAATATTCTCTGGTAGCCACAAAACTATGGAATTTTGATCCTTTAGTTCTGAGGTTTTTTTTTAAATTTCTCGTCTAATTCTTGGCTTCATGCAGCAATCTATAGACAAGCTTTAAAAATCTTTAATAGTTTTTTTTCCTCATTTGACTGTGTGTCAGACACATTTCTCAAATATACATCTGCCTTATATGGTTTGCTTAATCATTATTGAACAAAAATCTTCATTGGCTATGTTTGCGTAACCGTAACACATAATGGTTTGAGAATTATAACAGCTAGGTTCTTACAATATGTTCAACCAAAAGCAAATAAGCCAATTGTGGATAAAGCAATATATGAACTCAGTTATGGTCTGTAGAGTTGCATATGTAACTATGACATCCTTTGATCTTCCTGTGTCTCTTTTGTGAATCTGGCGTGGTGGACCATAGCGTGAGATGACTAAAAAAACCAAAGGTGCATTTTCAAAAGACAGCTGGAGTTTCTTTATTTTTTTCCTTGAAGACTTTTTGCTTCTCATCTAAGAAGCTTCTTTGGTTCTGACTGAAAGAACTAAAAACCTCCTTTTAAAATATACATAGGGTTGCTATCAGGCAGCTGTATCCCACAGCGGCCTAGTTAAACTTGCTTTATAGTTGAATATAGCAAAATCCAAACAGAAATGGTTATGGGGAATATATGTCTAAATTTTATAACTTTATCAGCCTTAATTTAATTAATTTTAACTGGTTTTACATTGTTTATATGTGTTTTTTACTTGGCTGTACACCGCCCCGAGTCCCTTGGGAGATGGGGCAGTATAGAAATCTTGATATTAAATTATTAAATATGTTAGTTGGATTTTCATCTATAGTCTTGAGCACTTGGAATTACAAAGGCATCTGATAAAATAAGTAAATAGAATCAGTCAAGGTAACCACACATCCCTCTGGTAGATAAAGCAACAATGAAAACTTTCATAAAATTCTCTTTAGCAAAGGCACAGAAAACATTTCTAGAGATGCAAACATTATGCCCAGACTTGTCATTTTGGGGTAGCCAATATGATTAGCAATCAGCCATTTGAATTAAATGTGCCAACCACAGAATCTTGTGGGTTTCCTTTAGGTTGCATCCCAATTTCAATGGAAGAAAAGCATGGGCTTGTAAAATGACAGTCTTCCCCCCAATGGCTGACTTCATGTAGGAGAAGAGCGGGCAGAGCTGAAGGGTGGAGTTAAATGCATCATCAGTTTAGAGTCCTTGCATTGCCGCAAGAGATCCAATTTCAGCCTCCCTTGAATTCCATTGATTCTCACCTAGCACCAATTTAGTTAATTGGCTAGATTCTTGTGTATAGGTTTGAATAAATCTTCTAGGCTACCACTTTACAAAAGATCCTGATTCTTTGTGCCCAACACTTCACACAACATGCTAAACCCACATTTACAATGCAGCGGCTGTGCTCACTTCAGCATGCTGTGCTCAAGCAACAAAGTGATATTAGGCATGATTGAAAGTATACAACCTACTCCACTATTACGTACTCACCCTCATTTTGGTCTGTTTTGCAAACCCAGCTATCTTGTGATCAAGACATTCTGAGAGATGAAGGAAGCAAATCAGAAAGAGAAAAAAAAATTCCTAATCCCCTCTCATAGTGTTTAATTTTCTTATAGCTCAAAGTATTGTAGATCTTGATGTCCTATTTCTTTAGCAACAGGGTTCTTACAGTTTTTCTTGGGTGGCCAGTTCCAGCATCTAATAATAGTCCTCTCCATTAGGAAATGCTCCCTGCTATCAGATATTATACATTTGTGATGTGATTACTATCCTTTTCCATCTCTCTCTCTCTCTCTCTCTCTTTCTCTCTCTCAAGTTTTTTGCAGCCCCCTTCTTCATCCTCCAGTGTTGATAGCTTCAAACACTCCTTTCTAAAGAAGGAAGCTGTTGGGACACAGGTTCATTTTTCTCTGCTCACCCCATCCCACCAGTGTGCCTGAACCCCAACTTCTATCAGAATGTTGGGACAGAGACTGCACGGAGCATTAATACCAAATAAAGTTGTTACACTAGAGGGTACTTAAGTGAACAATCTGGCTTCCTAGTAAAGCTAGTAAGATAGCTGGAATGCAGCCAAAGTTTTCTCAAGGTAGGTCACCATATTGCTCCCTTCCCCATAACCATTTCTGTTTGGATTTTGCTCTACAGAAAAACCATTCCCCGCCCCCGTCCAGGCTGATATTCCTGGGGATAGTTCTGCTTTTATCTCTGTGTGAATTACGGAAAGCTTTTCACTCAGAATTAATTGTACCCTTCGAGGGGCTTAGTGCACCATCTCTAGTTTATGATCTTGTGGAGTTGGGATCCTGGCAGGCCGTGACTTTGGAAGGCATCGTTGGGGTGGAAGCCACGAAGTTCCATTGTTGCGAAATGTGGCACGAGGCAGAGCGGTCTCAGCGTAGAGGGGCCTATTACTGCAGAAACAGGACCCCAGATGAGCGCTGTACACACACCGCCTCTTCCAGATGGGGGGGCCTTTTCATTTTAGGCTTAAGTCAATTGCTCCGATTCTGCCGGCATGCTTTCTCAGTAGGGGGACGCGAGTTGTTCAGTGCTGTGAGTGACCGAGAAGAAAGGCTGTCCCTGTTTGATCTTCTCAAGTCGACAACCCTTTATTTTTGGAAGTGAAAACAAAGTCAGCGCTTTTATGCGAAGGAATTGAGAAATAGCACCTGCAGTGCAGGATGCTGTCAAAGTTTTTTTCTCTCCCCTTTTTGTCAGGAGGAGGGGCTCCTATCATTTTCTTTCCTTCTCTCTCTCTCTCCCTGTTTATTTTTTCTACCCCAGCCAATTTGTCTTTTAATAGTCACCTTTGCAAAAACAGCAGAAGTGTAGTTTGAGGGCCTCTGTAAACAGAATAATAGAGTTGGAAGGGATCTTGGAGGTCTTCTAGTCCAGGGGTCTCCAACCTTGGCAAAGCTGGCTGAGGAATTCTGGGATTTGAAGTCCACGAGTCTTAAAGTTGCCAAGGTTGGAGATCCCTGCTCTAGTCCAAACCCCCTGCGCGAGCAGGGGATCATATAGTACCATTTCAGACAAATGGCAGTCCAGTCTCTTCTTGAAAGCCTTCCGTGATGGAGCGGAGCGCCCACAACTTCTGAAGGCAACTTCTGTTCCATTGGTCGATCATTCCCACCATTAGGAAATTCCTCCTTAGTCCTAGCTTGCTTGTCTCCTTGGTTAGTTTCCAGCCATTGTTTCTTGTCTTGCTTTTTGGTGCTTTGGAAAATTGACTCTCTCATCTCGGTAGGAGCCCCTCAAACATTGGAAATACAAATACTGGAGATACTCTGCTTAGAAGCGATGCTGGACACTAAAAATGATAAATAATATTCTGCATATTGCCGTTGTTTTGGGAAAGGAAGGGATGGGGTTCCTTTGGTAATGACTACCTGGTGTACTTATGATACGTAGTCCTCAACTTACAACAGTTCATTTAGTGAGTGTTACTGACTGAAGTGACAATGCCACTGAAAAAAGCGACTTGTGATCTTTTTTCACACTTAGGACCATTGCAGCATTTCCAGGTCATGTGATCCAAATTCAGATGGCTGTGCAACTGATTCATAATTACGATGGTTGCAGTGTCCTGGGATCGTGTGATTCACCTTTGTGACCTTCTGACAAGCAAAGTCAATGGGGTAGCCAGAATCATTTAACTATTGTGTTACTCACTTAACAACTGCCGTGATTCCCTTAACAACAGTGTCGAGAAAGGTCATAAAATGGGGCAAAATTCAGTAACTATCTTGCTTAGCTATGGAAACTTTGGGCTTCATTGTGATTGTAAATTGAGGATTACCTGTACTGCCAATGCATTTTTCTACCGTACTTACCTCCAGACAGTTTTAAAATGTAGGTTATTTTTCTCCTTTGTTAAGGAAAAGACACACACAAAGCAGCTGTGAGTTATTGTACAGCCAGAAGTACTGAATGCTGATTTTCTTAGAAGTCTAAAGAATGATTATGTTAAAATTTCTTGGTTCTTGTGAGTCTTTTTTTATTTAACATAATTTTCTTTTCAGTCTTTCCCAAAATTTCTCTTCTTTGCTGCTCAGTGTCAGCAGCATTTTTATTCCATGGCTGTGTCTCCATGCATTTAACTGTGACACGGAGATGCCCTGACAATATTTATTTTCCACTTATCCCTTGATGCTGTCCTTACCTTGTCCTCGCCTTTAAGTTCTCATTAGGTGTACCGTCTTGAAGTGCATCCAATACTGGCCATCAATAACCTCAACCTATAAAGTCTGTAGGCTTTTTCACACAATTCCGGTGGGGGAGGGCAGGAACCAGTGACTGCCAGCAACTTGGGAATACAAGCAATAGAGTCAGGATAGGTATCAGCCATGAGAATAGCAAATGTCATGGCGTGTTTTCTTTTCCAGGGTGGGTTGATAGCAAGTCAACTCAACGGTGGAAAATGGCTCCTGAGAGAGATGGGGAACCGGTAAAAAGGGAATGAATATAAAGGGAGGCAAATAGCAGAAGGGAAAGTAAGAAAAAGTAATCCAACTTTTTTATTGTTTAAAGCCTATTAACAATCCCCAGGAAAAGCAAAATAAATAACAGAAGCCAAGCCAATAACCAGCCCTAACTGTGACTGATCTTTATTCCTGTATTAGACCAGGCATCTGTGTTGACACAATCTGAATTTGAAAGGTAT
>JAEANM010024405.1:0-11163 GCA_017656035.1 Myanophis thanlyinensis
TATGTACCGTGTGTGTGTGTGTGTGTATAAACAGAACTGCAGTTAAAGGCCTTATTAAAAATCTGAGATGCTTGATTCCAGAAGGAAAAATTAGAAGAATATATAAGAGATGAAAGCCATATGCGCAAAAATCTGAGTTAGGCTTAATTTGACCAAGCTCTAGGGCATGAACCTGTTTTAAATATTAGAGATTTAAACAAATAAGACTCTCTTGATCCCAGGGATAATGAAAATAATTTATTCTGGCATCAGGCTTGGCTAGACTATAGTCCCCTTCATTAAGTTTACATGTATGTATATGGCTGTGCTTGCATTCACATATTTGCCACCCAATTGTGTTGAATTTGTGTTTTACCAACAAATAAATAAAAGGAGACTAGTATAGATCTATTTCAAGTTATTAAACTCTCATCAACTAGCCTTCTGGGATTTGAACCTGGGCTACTCGCATATTAGGTAGACGAAGGGTGGAGTGAAAAGGGGGATCAAACTAGAATCCCTACCTAGTCATAAGAGAATTAAGTCCAGCTGCCCTCAAGTCTTACCAGGTGCCAACCATTAATAGAGAAGATGGCTGTGAATAGGCTTTTAGCAATAAATCACTTTAATTGAACTTCACCTATTCACTGTAGTCTTTCACACCTGACAAAATTCCTGGGTGTACCATTCTCTTCTGCTCATTACCCAGGGGACATTAACAGAAGGCAAGACCAAGGATGATGACCCCGATCTGGTTTGTTTCCAGGCAACTGGATTAGAGGCTCAGTCTAGTAAAAATTATTAGAAATGAATTTGGAGGGAAAAGAAGTGTGAAAAGTACAGTGGGTGATAATTATATTTTAAAAAATAATTTGTAATCAGAACCTGGGGATGGAGTGAAAAGGGGCCCTTGGGCCTTAGAATTGTTTTGCACGGGTAACCATACAATAATCTTCACGACACTTATCCCCAGGTGTAATCCAAATCTTAATGGAGGGGGGGTGCTAAACCTGGTCTGCACCACTCCTGCAAGGGCAAGTTGGAGCAGCATTCCAACTTTTGAAAAAAGCAGGATTTAACTTCAAGATGTTGAAGAGCTATACACATTTCACTGTACCATGTATGACTGTGCATGTGACAAATAAAATTTGATTTGATTTGATTTGATTTGATTGAGCTGCAGATATGCCATGGCCTCTGCCCAGATGAACCTTGAAATGGCAGCACCTTTTATTCAGATCCTATGACTATTCTGGGTGGTTGGAAAAAGTGTGATCTCCCCCCAGCAATGCACAGGTTCTGTGCCATTGATTCCTTCCCCCTGCTGGTGTACAAGACGAATCTGGGACAGAGGCGAAGAGTTTTTTGGCTTGGTCTCTGCGAAGAGGCAAAGTGGGGATTGCTGAATATCTTCCAGAGCCAGGCAGCTTTCCAAAAGGCACAAAAGCTCCCCCAGCTTGTTCTCCAAAATTAAATACAGAAATTAGTCAGTTCCCTCATTATAAGCACCTGGGAACCAGAGAACCCTTTAATCCCCTCTATAGGGTGCCTTTTTCCTCCTCTCCTTTTTTCTTTTGCAAAGCTGCTGTGCAAAAGAAAAGTCACAGCCATCCAAAACTCACTGGGGATTCTTTGGGGGGTCTTGTTTCAGCTGGAGGATCAGAACTAGCACTCTGTTAAACACACAAATGCACACACACACCAGAGCATGGATCTTTTAGACAGTAAAGCACAGCATTCTTTGGTATTGGCTGTTATGGATCCATCACCAGGCAACCACGATTTAGCAACTTAAAAAAACAGCTCAGTAACCCTCTCGACAAAAATCCTCTAAAGACTCTCTCTCTCACACACACACATACACACACACACACACACACAATGCCAGTCACTTGTATGGGCAGTTGTTTAGAGTTTCTCCAGAGTGTTGCAAGGACTGAAAAGAACAGCCAGTTAAATTAACCATAAGAAGCCTTGAGGGGCAGGGCAACACATTTCTTTCTAGGAAGTGTTCAGGAAATTTAGAGAACACCCTGGAACTAAAGGCAAATGCTAAAAACTTTGTGTAGGCCCATGTTCTTTGCGAGAGCAACCTGGAACTTTTAAAAAAAGGCTTCTTTGTCCCTTGCATTTGCTCATAGTTTTGACCAAAAGGGTTTTTCTGAAACCACCCAGTTTTTTTCCAGTGCACGATGTGAAAAACATTTGTTGAGGAGAAAGAGGAATAATTAAAGGAACGGGATGGCTAGTTCTTGTTTTTTTTATTTATTTAAATATTTCCTGTTAGAGGAAGAGAAACTGCTAAATAACTCACTGAAAACTCATCCGGCCTCCATGGAAATGATGAAAGGAGCATTGCCTTTTGAATATCCACTTTTCGTACTGCCATTAAATGTAAAGAAGCCCATATAAAGGGAAATAAAACATTGGCTTCCTAAGGACTTTAGGAATTAAGTGCGCCACAAAGATACAGCCATAATCTTCATGGATGTTCAGGATGGTGCATATTACAGGTAGTTTTCACCTTAGAATAGCAGTAGCAGTCGCACTTTAGACTTATATACCGCTTCACAGTGAATTTACAGCCCTCTCTAAGCAGTTTATAGAGCCAGCATATTTCCCCCAACAATCTGGATCCTCATTTTACCGACCTCGGAAGGATGGAAGGCTTAGTCTGCAGTCAGCAGAATGAGCTAGGAACACTGCATTCTAACCTTTGCACCATCGCGGCTCTTTCCATTCATTTAGTGACCATTCAAAGTTTCAACAGCACTGAAGAAAGTAACGTATGGACATTTTTCATACTTACAACTGTTGCCGCATCCTCGTGGTCACGTGATCGAAATTTGGATGCTTGGCAACTACGGTAGCATGTATTTATGATAGTAGCAACAGTGTCCAGGGGTCATGCGATCACTCGCCTTTTGCGACCTTCTGACAAAGGAAGTCTTTGTGGAAGCCAGATTCACTTAAATAGCCATGTTACAAACTTGAACGGTTGCAGTGATTCACTTTAGAACTGAGGCAAGATAGGTCGTAAACTGGGGCAAAACTCACTTAATTCATGTCTTGCTTAGCAACAAAAAGTTTGAGCTCATTTGTGTAAGTCAAGGACTATCTGTAAAGCAGGGGTGCCTAAACTTTTGGACCTTAAATAAATAAATAAATATTTAAATCCCGCGGACCACTAATGTGATCTGCCTAATGACTGGCTGAGTGGGTATGGCTAGGTAATGTGACTAGGTGGGCGTGGCCAACTCAATGTCACTCACATGGAGGGGCACCTCGCCGGCCTCTACTCCCCTCCCAGTCCTCTCTGCCTGGGCTCCTTAGGGCCCCAACAGAAACGTTTTGGAGCTAAGCAGCCACCACGAGAAAGAGATGACAAAACAGCTGGCTCAGTTCAAATTGGATCTGACTGAGAAGGAAGCTCAGCAGAAGTACCTCACTGAGGACTACGAGCATAGGTTTTCCAAGCAGAGGAAAGACCTGTGGGAGTGCAAGGCTGTTTGGACTCTAGCGCGCTCTTCTCCCGGGCAGCAGAAGTTTCGCATGCTGCTTGCTGAGGCGTCTGGACTCCTGTGACGGTTGGAACTACTAAAGCTATGGCCAAGCTAAATGCCTGAAGCCCCCTGATTTAGTACAATATAAAAAATGCAAATAATTTTTCTGTGGACCACCAACATTTTCTCACGGACCACCAGTGGTCCATGGACCGCTGCTGTAAAGGAAAAGGGAGGAAAAAGGAAAGCAACCTGCAGCTCTATACTGCACAGAAAAAGAATTGGAATCGGAATAGAGCTGGAAGGGACCTTGGAGGTCTTCTAGTCCAGCCCCCTGCTCTGCAGGAGACCTTATATCATTTCAGACAAGTGACTGTCCAGTCTCTTCTTAAAAACCTCCAGTGATGAAGCAGCTACAACTTCTGGTGGCAAGCTGTTCCCTTGGTTAATTGTCCTCACTGTTAGGAAGTTTCTCCTCAATGCCAGGTTGCTTCTCTCCTTGATTAGTTTCCATCCACTGTTTCTTGTCCTGCCCTCTGGTAAACATATTATGTTGGCCATGAATCAAAGCTGGGTCAATTGCTTGGAAGGCAGCTATGCTCACCACTATACCACCAACGCTTCATAAGAGATGAGATGCAGAAGATTCATAAGAGATGAGATGCAGAATCAAACTTGTTGGAAGGGGGAAGGGTAGAAGAGAGAAACAATTTTTCCACTGATGTTAACTAATTGCAATAAAAGAAAGATGTCAGCACAAACTTTAGATTAACTCTTTGCTTTCCAGTCCTTATTCAACTCGGTGCCTTCTGTCCACTTCCTGGCCCCTGAATTCACAGTACTAAAGCCCAGTTTCTATGGCTGCATCTGCTGGGCAGGGAGGTCATGATGAGGTTCAAGAGAATAATTGTGATCTTTTGAGGAAGCTTGCCAAGGCTGGCCTGAAAATTGCCTAATGCCAGGGTAAGGCCTGAAGGCAGGTATATGCCATTCATCGCATGAGCACATCTGCTTCCACTCTCCTGTTTTTTTTTTCCGTAAGTGATTTCATGTTGAAACAATATCTCTCGCCAAGTGCAAGTAGAGCCAAGAAGCTTGTGAGATTCCGTCTATTTCCAGCTAGATGCCAACTAAGAGGACAATGCCCATGTCAGAAAGAGAACATGTAGCACAAACTGAAATTAAGGAGCTGACAGATTTAATAACAGGGTACACAGATAGGACCATAAACATACCTGCTTGTCTGTTCTTTCAAACTAGAGAAGAGGCAATTTAATTGGAGACTGAAGGAAGACTCTGAAGTTATAAAAAAAGATTACTCCAGGAAAACTACTAGGACCAGATGGATTATCAGGCTCTTATTACAAAAGCTTTGAGGATGAACTTTTACAACCTCTCCGAAATATGATGAATTCTTATCTCAGGAAATAAAAGCTACAAAGAGGCTAAATTGCATTAATACTGAAAGAAGGACAAGATTTAACTCACACAAATGCCTATATAGATAGTCCTCAACTAACAACCATAATGGAGCCTGCCATGGTTGTACATTTTGATTGCTGCAAAACAGCAATCTCACCTGACAGATCCAATTTTTTTTAACTTTTCTGTGGTGGTTATTAAGCAAATCCACACTCGTTAAACAAACAGTGTTCATTAAATCAAAGTAATGGTTTGATACGGGTCCTTGTTTAGCTAAAAATCAGAAGTGCTGATTTTCGACAAAACTGTCATAAAACACAGTGATGTGACTGGAATGCTGAACATGGCTGTAAATGCAGCCATATTGCCAAGCACTCCAGATTTTGCCATGTGACTTCAGGCAACTTTGAAACTTTGAATCCTGGTCATAAGTAGCCACAACGTAGGTCAGTCATAACTTTGAAGTCAAGGAGCACCTGTAAAATCATTATTGAACAGTAATTATAAGTTATTTACAAAGATTTTAGCAGATAGAGTGAAAATAATTTAACCACAACTTATTCATGAATATCAATTTTGATATTTATCTTAAAAAATTAAGGGATAATATCAAGATGATATGAGATATGGAATATTTGGAACAGCATAATGATAAACAAGCAGCATTAATATTTTAGATGTGAAAAAGCCTTTGACAGTTTGAATTGGCCCTTTATGTTTAAAGTTTTAGATCAAAACTTCGGATAGAATTTTATAAAATG
The DNA here is from genome assembly GCA_017656035.1 of Myanophis thanlyinensis. Lineage (NCBI taxonomy): Eukaryota > Metazoa > Chordata > Lepidosauria > Squamata > Homalopsidae > Myanophis > Myanophis thanlyinensis. The sequence goes on from JAEANM010024405.1 coordinate 5,666, forward strand.
GGTAAAATTGATTGAAACACAAATTACTGTAAATCAAGATTTAAGAACTTTGTAGGATACAAAAGGAACAAGACAAGACTGCCCATCACTCCCTCTTTTATTTATTTTGGTTCTTGAAGTGTTGAATAGAGATACAAAGCAAACTGAGTGGACAATAGGTGTAAAAAAAAAAACCAAGTTGAAGCTTTTGTAGACAATTTGGCACGGGTTCTTTGAAGGGATCTAAAACATTAATAAGAAATCAAAAGAATTTCCTGCTTTAGCTGTTTTTAAGATTAATAAACAGAAGATAAAATATACTGGCAAAAAATATAAAGTCGAACACAATTGATCAATAAAACAGGTTTGAAGATTGAGAAAAAGTTAAAATATTTGGGTATTAATTAGACAAATATGAGTTGCATGTTTCAAAATAATGGAATGTCATGACAGAATGTAGTTAAAAAGGTATGTCAGGATAAATCTCACTGCTGGAGAGAATTTCTGTGATTAATGATTTACCTAGAAAGTTATTTTTTTCAAGATAATACTGTTTTGACAATTGATGTACTATTTAAACAATGGCAGAAAGTCATATCTAAATTTGTGTGGCAAGAGGCTTAGTTTTACTTGATTTGAAATTGCATTTTGCAGCTTGTTGTGTAGTTTGGATGAAAGAGTGGGCAATGTTGAGAAACAGGTGGTTACTGGATGGGCATGATTTGACTTTTGAGTGGCATGGCTACTTATGGGATGATGAAGTTTATGTAAGTTAAGGTTAATGTAGATTTTAAAAATCACTTTGTTTGATATATCATATTAAGAGTATGGAACAGATACAAACGGTCAAAAAATACCTTTATGTCTTCATCACAAGAAGCATATTATGGAGTTGTTGGTGCTCTCTAAGCTTAGTTGTTTTCTTGCAGATCTTTCATTATCTAACAGGGTAACATGATCCTTAGCACTGAAAATGGTACCTAGTTGGATAATGAAATGTCTACAAGCAAATAACCAAGCTTAGAGAGCAAGGAGCCCACAGTTTAACAAATATTCTACAAATATTCTCTTCTATTGATGCATACCATTGAAGGAAAATAATAATTAAGCATAATTGGTTAATCTATGTTGATAATGTGAATTTTTCCAGGGATGAAATCAAGACACAATTTGATATCAGAAGGGCTCAGGTGTCAACCGTTTTCATTAGAAAGTTTCAAAATAGGTAAAAGAGCTTTTGGTTTTGAACATGGCAACAGAATTATTTACAAAGGATGAACATTTTATTGCTAAAATGTATTTATTCTTACTGAAACTCGAAACAGAAGATGAACAAATGGCTATAGAGATTCTCAGTCATCCAGGTTACAATTGTCCCAAAGGTGCTTTTTTCAAGAGGCAACTGGACTTTCTGTTTTTTTCTTTGAAGACGTTTTGCTTCTCATTCAAAAAACTTCTTCCGTTCCAACTGTCTGCAAGGAATATAAATCCTTCCATTCTCCACCATTCACTCAGAGCTGAAGAAGCTTCTTGGATGAGAAGCGAAACATCTTCAAAGAAAAAGCAGAAAATCCAGCTTGCCTCTTGAAAAAGCACCTTTGGAAGAAGGTGAAGAAGTAGTGAAAGAAGTCCACAATAAAATGGACTAAAAACATAATCTACAAATAGATCAGTGGGAGAATATGTGGATGAAACGAATGACATTCACACTGTGTTCTAATCTTAAAAATAATTTCATAAATAATTTCATAATTTCATAAATGATGTACTGTTGATATCTGTCACCAGATAAAATTGTCTAAAACATATAAAGGTACCTCAAATACTGCTGCAAATGTGAACAAGAGGGGACTTGTCAAAAAGTAGACATGTAAAAAAGCTAAAAAATAAAATTGGATTCAAATACAGACATTCATTCAGAAGACCTTAAAGATCTTAAAACTGATGGGACCGATGGACAAATATTTTTTGGGGAAAAAAAAACCTCATGGAACTTTATTTTTACATACAATAGCAGCATGATGTTATATGCACACAATGATCGAAAGATTTGACATCACTTACAATGGGAAGATGGGATGGTGAAGTTGATTATAGAGCTGGATGAGACAGTGAAAGTGATACCTTTGATTAGAGAAAAGACAATAATGCTAATTGGAAACCCCTTTGGGACTTTTGGCATGAAACAGGAAAAAATGACAATGGATTTGATAATTAAATAAAAGTGGTAGATCAAGGGTTCTCAAACCTCTTTACCACAGATAATACTGTTCTGACAACTGATGTCAAAACAGAACCTCCTGTAAATACCTTTTGTGGCCACGGACCCCTAAGACTTAGGTCAAGATTTAAATCATAACATTTCTTCAAGCCTTCACAGACCCCCTGTGACATCGTGCCCCCCCTCCCCGGGGTCTGTGAACCACAGGTTGAGAACCACTGTGGTAGACCATAAAGAAATAAAAGCTGTGTTGTAAAGGCTTGTAATAATGTAAATTTATATTCATAGCTGCTGCAAAGAAAAACTGGGCTCACTCCTTTGCATTTGCTTTTCTTCCTTTTTCTTCCTGCACTTTTTTGGCTTTGTGGTTTTTTTTTTTCATCCTTTACCTATTTCTTTCTTCTACCTTCCTTACTACTAGTGTTTATCTCTTTATCTGAAACCTCTAATAAACTTATCTAAAAAAAAAAGGCAACTCGATCATCTGAATGGCTTCTCTCACTCATCAAGAGCTCAAAGGCATCAAGGTTTTCTGTCAGATCCCAAAGGCAAGAAGAGCAGCAGTGGTGTAAAAAACAACACCACAAACCATTTGTTTGTCTGCATAGAAGAGGAACCTTGCAAAAGACTGACAGAGCAGAGTTCATTCATACTGACCTGACTCGGGCCATCAACCACTATGCGCTTCTGCAAAAATGACTTTGAGGAAGCATTTGTGTTCAAGGAACACCCTTTTATTATTTTTGTAAAGACTTTTGAGCAGAGGGGCTAAACTGCAGGCTAATTTCCTTTCAACAGTATATAGAGTACGGGGAAGCTGACAGCCAGCATGGTACAAGTGAAAGCTGTACTGTAGATGGAGTTCTTCCTCATTTGGACTTCCAACCTCCTTTCGGTGTTGCACAATTCCAGAACCACCTCTTCTGCCTCTAAAGCCTGCCTCTTCGCCTCTGAGGAAGGGCTAAGCAATACCCTTTCCTGAGGTATGGGCTGAGGTACAGCTTTAACGTTCTGCACTTCACGGATCATCTGCCCTAAGTTTTTTTCCAAATTACTAAGCTGCTCCTGCAAGTTTCCAAGGAATGAGGTGATTTGTTTAGAGTGGACCAACTGCTCCTTCACCGAAACCAAGACGGGGTCGATTTTCAGCGAGACGCTCGATCCGTCTTTGCTCAAGGAAGCCCCTTCTCCTTCCTGCGACGTCACTGTTGCAAGTTGCAGGATGTTCTTCAGCCTGGCAACGAGGTCGCCGAGATCCTGTTTTTGGGAGTGATAGGCCATGGCTTGATCTCGGATGGCTTCCTGAAGGCTCGCAGGGCCCTTCTGGGCTTCGAAAACCAAGGCTTTTAATTCTTGCAACCTGACTCGGTTGATGTAAGTGGAACCCAAGACCCCGATCACAGCCCCCAACACAGAGCCAATAATGGACCAGTTCTTGGTCTTTTCAGTTCTCGTTCTCTCTTTCTCGTGACTTTCCCGCACAGCAGCCGAGAAGAGAGAGAAGGCTTCCCGCTCAGATTCCTCGGCCGTCAGGTAGTTGATCCGGTACCGTTTCTCTTCCTGTAAGAAAGCCAACAGGTCTTATGAAAAGCCATCATCCCCACTGGAAGTCGTCAGCAGTATGTTAAAAACCTGAAGAAGCGTAATAAAAGAAACCCAAAGGATCAGACGAGATGGAATGAAGTCAGGCCCGTTTTACCACTCCTTGCTCACCTGCCTGTTTCAAGTATTTGCTAAAGTATTTAATATCAAGTATTTGATATTTGGAGGTGACAATGAAATATCTCACCTGTTGGTTTCTGCAGGTCAGGCTGCTGAGAAATACACAAGTGGGACCATTTTCTTCCTTTTTAACCCATAAGGCCTGCAGGTTGGCTGTCAAGGGTCATCAGCATATGATCTTGGCTTAAAATTTTAAAGTAAATGCATAGTGTGGTTTTGCAGGTCATCCTCAAATTACAATGGCAATTCAGTCTGGAATTTATGTCACTAAGCAATGCAGTTCTTAGGGAAAGTGCAGAGGGCGCAGTGTGGGTCAGAGAGGGTACACATAGGGGTGTGAAACGAATCAGGGAAGGCGTGGGAAAGTGCGATGCAGGTTGGGGATGATGCAAAGGTTGCAAGGAGTTTTAGGGAAGGTGTAGCATGAATCGGGTAGGATACATGATGGTACAAGGTGAGTTGGGGAAGATGCGTAAGGGTGTGAGGGAGGGTGTGAAAAGCGTGGAGATGGTGAGCAAATGGTGTGCAAGAGGCACACCGGGAAGCAGAGATGGTGCAAGGGAGGGCACACAAATGGCAGAGTCCCTCTGTGAGGGAGACAAGTGATTGAAAAATATGATAAAAAATTGCATACAAATAAATAAATAAATAAATAGCTAGCAAGGGTCAGAGGGGATGAGAAGACGAGACAGGTGTGGTACTGTTTTGGGAGAGTGAAAGGGGAGTGCAAGCGGGCTGGGGAAGATGTGCAAGCTGCAGTGTAAATCAGGCAGGGGGCATAATAAGGGTTAGAGCAGGGGTCCTCAAACTACGGCCCGCGGGACGCATGCGGCCCGCGGAGCGCATTTACCCGGCCCGTGACGTCCAAGCCGTTCCCCCCCCTCTTTCCCCCCCTCTCCTCCAGCAGCCCGTCTGCTCTGCTTGAGGGTGGGCGGACAGAGCGCATGCTTGTGCTGGCAAGTGACGGGATTGCCAGCGCAAGCATGCGCTCTGTCCGCCCTGGCCTGAGGAGGAGAAAGTGCCGTTCCCATTCCCGTTCCCGCTGCCGGGCTTGAGAGCTGCCTTCTGCAGTAAAGTAAGACCGCAGAAGGCCAAGCGGAGCCACCATCAGGCCGGGGGTGGCGGCGGCGGGGCGGCGGCTGTGGGCGGGGCGGGAGTGGCGGGGCAGGGGCAGCCCGGCAGGCCAGCACCCTCGGCCGGTCTCCGTGACAATGCGGCCGGCCTCCTCCTCTCCTCCTCGTATCCCGCCTCCTCCTCCTCAGGCTAGGACGAGTGGGGGCCGGTCAAGCCGCACTGCCGCTCATGGAGCTGCTTCCGCCGGCGGCTCTCGGCTCCCCTGAGCCGGGCGAAGTGGCTCTAGCGTCTAGTGGCGGTCAGCTGAGCCCCGCTGCTCCCTCCGTGCCACCGCCACCACCGCTCAGAGGAGACAGCTCCATGAGCGGCAGTGCAGCTTGACCGGCCCCCACTCGCCCTGGCCTGAGGAGGAGGAGGTGGGATATGAGGAGAGGAGGAGGCCGGCCGCATTGTCACGGAGACCGGCCGGGGGTGCTGGCCTGCCGGGCTGCCCCCACCCCGC
>JAEANM010024407.1:0-11163 GCA_017656035.1 Myanophis thanlyinensis
AACTTACCTTCGGTTGCGTAAGCATTTCACTGCATATCGTACCCATGTATGATTGTGTATGTGACCAATAAAATTTGGATTTGATTTGGATTTGGATGTTCAGCTCTATACTGGATAGGAGTCCCTGTGGCTTCTACTCCGCTAGTTGTTGCCGACTATAGGGCACAGTGCTCATCTCTGTTTCAAGGCCATTGAGCCAGTGCTGTCCAAAGACATTTTCTCAGTCATGAGGCCAGGATGACATCACAAGACATGTTGCCTTCCCACCAAAGTGGTACCTATTTATCTACTAACATTTGCATGCTTTTGAACTGCTAGGTTGGCAGGAGCTGGGGTGAGGATGGGAGCTCACTCCATTGCACGGCACCCCATTGCATGGGCTGCCGGCTTTCCAGTTGACAAGCCCAGCATCTTAACCGCTGAGCCCTTTTGCTGTCCTGTATACTACGTAGTTCATAAAAATATGTTTTTATGGGAACAAAGAAACAATGTGATAAAATGTTGATGACTGCATTTCATAGTTCTTGAATCAGGCCAAGGCATCTTGCTGAACCTCGGAATGTTAAGGGGGAGGTTGTCTGTGTCACCAAGATTTCACTTATGACTTTACAAAGCAGATGGCTGATATGAACATGCTAATGTGCCAGTCCCATCTGTTTTATCCGGTTATAACTCTGGTGGTAATCAGCTTCAACCAAACAGTTTCTAGGCAGCAAAATGGAAAGAGGCAATTCACTTTCTAATTCAGGTGTTTTATCCTTTTTACTAAACATGTGTTCCACATCATGAGCTTTCAATGCAAATATAGCTCAAGGGCTTCCAAACAAAGCTATCAGACTAAATTGGCTACATGTTAAATATTCATGCCTTGCCTTTGTAAGAAAAGAACTCTTTCTCTCCCTACACCGATTACCATTCAGTCAAATAGTTCAATGCACTAATTTTCTTAAAGATTTTAGTTAAAAAATCTTGTGTTCGGCACATCCTGCCTTACATATCCATGGAGTTACTTTGGTGGAACTTAGAGTGAATAGTAATAGTCACGTCTATTATAGTCCTGCACCCTAAATCTACTCTTTATTTTTCTGTACGCTGAACATACGTTAGCATAAAATGCAGGTTCATGCATTTTCTCTAAAATGTCTTTATCTTTAATGTATGCTTTTTAAAGTTGTGCCTCTTATATGCTTGGAACTGAATGGCAAACATTAGGAAAAGTGCAGAAATGGAGGAATGCCTGTCTTATGAGTGCAAATCATATCCATTGGACATAAAATGATGACCAAGCAATTTTGAAAATCCCTCGTCTTACCAGGTGCATAAAGGTGAAATAATTAGAGGAACGGATGCATAGCCTGTTCCTTGTTGTTTTTTGTGTGTTTCCCTTGACTACCTTCAGACTATAGCCAAGAGCAGTAGATGGTGAAAAGATTTAGCAAATACAGTAGTTTCCATAGCTGTTAAAAGGCATTATGGAGAATGCTGCAGAATGGAGGCAATGAGGCTATAAATGAGTATTGAAATTTATGTTCTACTCCACTGTGTATTTTTGAATTCTTTTCATTAGAAGCTTTCCACTTTCCAGAAGATAGCATTATTGTTAAATAATAATTAAATGCTATTATATATTGTTTGATCCTTCTATTCTGAATTTGTAATTTTGATTTTATGATGTAACTAACTTTAATTTGTTTTGAAATGGGGTTTTAGTTTTTCTTCTGTACAATGGTGTTATGAAAAAAGGATGAAGTGTTTTTTTATTACAAATAGTAATTGACTTGGTCTGTAAAAGCAGTTGCTATTATATCTTGAAACTATCCCTCTGAGAATCTCAAAATTATCCTTCTTTCAAGAAAATTACTTTTGTTATTTGTATTTTGAGTTATTGTATGGGAATTTGATTTCACCAGTTTATGTTTATTAACTCCAAAACTAATTATTTTCTTTCTTCAAAAATAGTAATAGCAATTAGACGTATATACTACCCCATAGTGTTTTACAGACTCATTGGGCAATTTACAATGTCAGCATATTCCCCCAACAATCTGGGTTTTCATTTTAACCACCTTAGAAGGATGGAAGACTGAGTCAATCTTGAGCCGGTCAGGATTGAACTCCTGGCTGAGGGCAGAATTAGCCCACAATACTGCATTCTGACCACTGTGCCACCAGGGCTCCGTGATGTGAATGCCTTCCTAGCACTTGTTACGTGTAGAAAAGGCAGCTATGCTTAGGTAGAAAACTGTACTTCTTTTCCTTTAAAAAAATAAATAAATAAAATCCTCTCATCGTACTTGCCCTCTGGAAGAGTATTTCCCTTAAGATCCATCTTGTCCTAATCCTGCAATCCATTGTGAAGGCTTTAAAAAGCTTGCTTTTCTAGCATGAGTCAACTGGGATGATTTCTAAATGGACTGTAGCATTTGAAATTTTAAGTTTTTATCTTTTCCAAGCATAGAGTCTCTTTTACTGTTAATATTACTTTAATAATGTATATTTATTTAGTTCAGTTCAGTTCAGTTCAGTTCAAGCCTGCACAAATCAATTGGGCGGCCCCATAAATTGATTTAAATGAACATATAATTAAATAAATTGTGGAAAGGAATATATATAATTTGTCATGAATTAGCTACAGTAGCAATAGCAATAACACTTAGACTTATATATTGCTTCACAGTGTTTTACAGCCCTCTGTAAATATTCATTTACATACTCAGTAAAATAAAGAGTCAGAATATTGAACCCAACCATCTGGGTCCTCATTTTATAACCTTAGAAGGATGGAAGGCTGAGTCAACCTTGAGCCCTCAGGATCCAACTCCAGACTGTGGGCAAAGTTAGCCTGTAATACTGCATTCTAACCACTGCACCACCAGTAGCATCCATTGTTCATTTCATGTTTACTTTATTTGTGTCAGAAGCACCTACAAACTATAGACATATAACATTCAACACTGAAAAAATAAAAGACATAAAATAAGTCACAAAAATATAGCACATTTCAAAGTATGTAAAATAAATAGGATTAAAACTAAATAACATTCACCCAGTATCAGGCCATGTGACAGCATTTTCTCTCACCAACTTGAGGTCTTCATCCATACATGCTGAAGGAAATCTTATGCACTGTAGCATATGTCAGATGGATTGCCCCAAACATTCCTTAAAGATGTTTCACTTCTCATCCAAGAAGCTTCTTCAGTTCTAAAGATTCAGAAGATTCAGACGTGAAGAAGCTTCTTGGATGAGAAGTGAAACATCTTTAAGGAAAAACAAGGAAAGTCCAGTTGCCTCTTGAAAAACCACCATTGGGACAACCATGACCTAGTTGACTGAGAACCTCCATAGATATGTGAGATGGATTGTTTTTCTCCACAGTCATATACATTCATTCCAGGTAATACTCCTGTAACATTTTCATATGAGAATATTTCCATTTAAGGTGTGTCAACATTGTTCTCTTTAAATAATTTTAAAACAAATTTGGGGAGGAAAAAAAAAACAATTATTTATAATTCTAACTGTGGAAGGAACTGAGCTGTTAAAGAATGCCGTGTTCTTGTAGGAATTTCTAGAGTTCACAAGTACAAAATATTTCCTTCTCCTTCTCAGAATGGCATTTCAGGAAGTTAATAGAATTCTTTTTTATCTCTCATAATATTCTGAAGTGCTGTCTTGAACAACTTTGTTGAAAGTAGCTCAGTATTTAAACTTTGATAGAATTTGACTAAGTGTTCATCTAGTGATGTATGGGAATTTGTATACGTTTATTGGACAAAAAGATAAATTAATTATAAGTGCTTGCTGAAATGTACACTTTCCCTTAATTTTCCAATTGTGTTTAAAAAAAAAAGGAAAACAAAAAAGATTTTGAGAAAGGAAAACTCAGATAGAACTGTGTTTTAGTATTTAAAGTTGTTTATGAAATGTATGCACAACAGTTACATATGTATTTATAAATATTTAATCCTCTTTTCAGGGTTAAAAAAACAAACCCTCCAACTCTAGGAAAGATGCCCTGAAAACTTTTGAGAAATGTTCTCTTTTTTTCACAGCAAATACATAAATAAGCCCAAACTGTCTGCACAGTAAAATAAAGAGTTTTGTCCAAAAGAGAAAATGGCAAAATCCCCATTCTGAAGCTATTGTTTTATTCTCGTTAGTTGAAACCTATCTGTTTAAAATGTTTATGTTTCTCTTCCATTAGTTACAATCATAGAAGAAAGACTTGAAAATGTGAGCACAATACCTGCAAATCTTATTGAGACCTGTACCTTCCATGTTTTCATCTTACAAACCCAAACAAAATTATTTACACAGATGTTCTTGCAGAGCACATCAATCAGTCTCTTGTGAAATACGCAATGCTTGGTTTCCAAATATCTACACTCATCACAACTGTTTCAGGATGTCTGTTTTCTGTCTTATTACTTTTCTTTTTCAAAAGTTTCTTTGAAGATAGAACTATGTGATAGCTGACTTGTGGCTCATGTGTTCCATGAGAACAGATAGATCCTCCATCTGTTCTATTTCCTCAAAGGAATTCTTTTTATAAGTCTTTTTTTTCTATATAAGAACATCAAATCAAATAAAATCCATCATTACAGTCACAGATCAGGATAGATGAACATCCAATAACAGTTCAGTCTTTGTCATTTTCTCTGGAGAAATCATAAATATTCGTCCTTAGAAATACTATTTTTAAATGTTCAGGTTTTTAAAAAAAAAACATATTGTGTCTTTGGGTTTTAAAAGTGACATGATTCCTTTAGAGATGAAGTATAAAAACAAAATAATGTATTGAGAATTTTGGCAAAAATATCCACAAGAGCTTTGAAAAATGAGCTATCAGTAACTATGAAGTTGTGATGGCTATATTTTACCTCCAGTAGAGAAGATAGTTATTTTCTATTGTCTGAGAACTGGTTCTTTTTTGCTGTTGTTTATATTTGGTATACTAGACTTCACTGTTGTAGCACCTGCACTTTGGATACTGTACCACCTCAGGTTTATTTGGCACCAACTCTTCTGGCATTTCAGAAATCCTTGAAGACCTGATTGCTCCCTCAAGTATGAGGCTTACAGGATGGATGAGCCCATCATGTATTTTTGTTAGCGTGACTGTGGTTATGTGTCTGACTTAATTTCCCTCAAGTGCTGCTGTGTTGTTATTGTGTTATTGCTGTTTCGTTTTGGCTTTGCTGCTGAGACTTGCAATTGCAAAGTCATTTATACTGTATCATACAAGAATATTACAAATAAATAAATAGTGAACTATATCTTACGCAAAATAAAAAGGAGATATATTAAAAGCCTGAATAGGACGAATGTCCATAAATGTCATTCCTTGAAGGTAGGCCAGGTCAATGATCAGATTGCATAGGTACTATTAAAACTCTACAATATTGATGCAGAGGATAATCATACCATAGAATCTTGAAAGGATGATCTTGTTTTCCTCTCCCCATTTTATATGAAATAGAACAAAGGCAGGGCAATCTGAGTTCCTTCCTTCCTTCCTTCCTCCCTACCTCCCTCCCTCCGTCCCTCCCTCCCTTCTGTTGGGTTTGCCCAATGGCTAGTGAATTAATTCTTTAAGGACATCTCTCTATTTGTCTACAACAAATTAAGTATTGTAGCCAAAGATGATTTCTACTAAGGAACAAGATTGCAGTAAAAGCACAAGTAATTATCAGGTTACAAGCATTTGTTCAGCAACTGTTCAAAATTACAATGGCACAGAATAAATGGTAGTTATAACCAGTCCTTGAAGTTCCAGCCGTTGTAGCACTCCTCCAGTCATGTGATCAGAATTTGGATGCTTGGGGAACTGGCCTGCATTTACGACTTGTCACAGAATCCCATGGTCACATTCTGCTGAAAGGAGTTGAAGTACGAATCCTTATACTTCAACTCCTTTCCTGACTCTCTTCTTCATCTTTGCCTTCTAGATTGCTCTGCACTTCACCTCCAACCTCTTCTGCTTTCCTACCCCCATCTCAACTTGCCTTCTTCCTCCTGATGCTGGCAGGCCAGGTTTCCAGGACTGCATTGGAAACTGCTAGCCCTTCAGGAGGATTTGCAGGAAGAAGTCTGGGCCAAGTGAGCAGAGGGCTTGCAATAGGCTCTGTTGGCACTGGGATTGCCCCAAATCCTTGCTGAAGTCCACAGGCCAGTTCTCCATAGTACTTCCAACATGAGTTACAGAGTGTGCTGTACCTCCAGGATTCCTCTCATCCCTCTGTACCCCCCACAGAGACATAATTCACTGTGTCACACTGTCCTTCTGTGCTCCATAAGTTCTACTGTACTGCTCCTTGTTCTGGCAGTAGAAGATGAGATTCTCTGTTCTGTCTCCTCCAACTCCCTCTTTCCCAGCAGAGCATAGCAAACTCCCTCCAGCATACAAAATTCTGCCATCCTGCCACTCTCACTCCATTTGTCCCGGGATTACACCCTCACCCGGTACCCAGACCACCATAGCAGCAGCAGGAGGAAGAAGTCAGTGACACTCAACTGCCAGGGGCAGTAAGGCGTACAGAGATAGGTGGTAGGTTGCAGGACAAGCCAAAAGGGCAACTGTGGTGAAGGGGGATGGGCAAGTCAGAGAGTTGAAGTGAAGGGGAGCTCAGCAAGGCAAGAGAAGCATGAAGTCCTTGCTAACAACAATGCAATCCTGACTTAACCATCATTTAGACTGCTGGGACTAATGTCACTAAGAGGCATAGTCATGTGATTTTTACTTAATGATTGCTTCCCTTAGTGTTAGAAATTCCAGTCCTAATTAGGATTGTAACTCAAGGACTACTTGTACATCTAATTATGTGAAGGTGGCCTTTCAGTACCCACTGTGACTGCTCTCCTTATTCCCAGAAGGAAATCTAATAGCATAGATGACCTCACTTCTCATAACACTTAAGCGTTCTGAAATTTCTTTACCATATACATTTATTACCTCAACTTCCCTGTCTCTCTCTTAAAAGCAGTTTTAAAAGACTGTGGCCAGGAGATTAGAAAAAACAACACCAAGCTGTCTTTCAAAAAGATTACTGCTAAAAATTATGTTCAAGTTATTGAACATTTACAATTTTCTTGCACACTTGAGTAAGATAATACTCAAAATTTTGCAATCCAAATTTCAATAAAACATGGAACAAAAGCTTCTAGAAATACAGCTAGTTAAAAAAAAGCAGCAAAGTATACAGGATCAGACTGTAGATTTCCAGGAGATAGCAAAAAAGGCACAAAGTCTTTCAAAAATGCATTTCGTTTTGCTTTATTGATTATTTATTGCTAACTGAAGCTCTTGATTCTGCAGATCAATTTTAGATGGCTTGCACTTAAAGATATGAGCGTACCCAGCCGCTTCATCTGCATATTGAAGTTTTTGCATCTTGATAAAGAAAAAACAATCAGAAGGAAATATGGGTCCACTTAGTGGTTGACAAGTAGGAAAGGAGTTGCATACTGTCACCTTGTGCATTTATTTATTCTATTTTTACCATGCCACGAGCATAGACTCACAGAGTATATCATTAAAAATGTATTAGTTTATTTGCTTGCTAGCTTACGTAAATGTACATTGCTGTACGTGGTCCGGAGTTGCTTCTTTCAAATATAAATAATATACAAGATAGATAGATAGATAGATAGATCAGACAGACATAAGGGAGGGAGGGAGGGAGGGAGATTCAGGAATTAAAATTGCTGAAGAAAATATTGACAATCTCTGATATGCTACCAATTCCATTTCAGCAGCTGGAAGTGAGAAAGATTTAGGGACTCTCTTGATGAAGATAAAGTACAAAGGTAACAGTCATTCTGATTCTTAATATATTTTTTAAAAAAGATGTCAGCTGCTAGTGGTTACTGAATGCAAATAGATGAAGAGGTAATGGAAATAGTAACAGACTTTATGTTCCTAGGCTCAAAACTCCACAGGGATGTTGCCTGTAATTTTGACATAAATAGACATCTGCTTCTCTGGGGAAAAGCTTGTAGTAAATTTCAACAAATATTAAAGTACAGAAATATCATACTGTCATGGATAGGGAAGGCAATGGTGTTCCCAGTCCTAATGTAAAATGCTGGTTCACCCAAAAAGATGCCCAGAGAAAAATCAGTGTTTTTGAACTGTGGTGCTGGAAAAAAAATGTATTTAGAATACCCTGGACAGCAAAAAGAAGAAATCATCCAGTAATAGTTGTTATAAAACCAGAGAGTTCACTGAAAATGCTAATAATTAAGTACTAAGTCTTAAATCTAAGATTTAATAATGGCTATTATAATGGGGAACCAACAGTCTTTGGAGAAGATACTAATGCTTGGGGGAAAAAATCAAAGGCAATAGATAAGATAACTAATCAGTCTCATTGATTTCATGAGCTTTTGCTTACAATTTAATTCAAAAGAGGGAGCTATTGACAAACTGTTGTCCATCAAGTGTCAAAAGTGACTGAACTAAAAGGACAATTTAAAAGAGTAAGGAACAGTTTCCCCCCTTTTCCTAACGAAATCCAGGCCAATTATTTCTTTCTTGTAGCAGTACTCCCTTATAACCCAGACTTTGTTTGTTTAACTTCTTAAATCTGCATCCAAGACAACAAAATTAGGAAATTCTGAAATTATGTTCAGTTGACAAAAAGCAAAGCTTTATTGTCTTTGGAGAAATGCTATCTGTACTTGAAAAGAACTAGCACAGATGTTTGTTAACTGGACAATGCTTGGAAGAAACAAATTATCAGGTTTGTGGTTCCAAAGATTGCTTTGAATTCTGAGGAGGAAAGCATTGAAGAAAGCAAGCAAAGGGATCCACTGGAGGAAGCAGCTGTGCTCACCAGAGATAAAAATCAACCCCCCACCCACCCATAGCTCATCACTTCATATGAACTACACAAAGCACCATTGCAAAGTTGGATAAAAACATAAATTATGATGCATTAAATATTGTAGTCCACTAAACATCTCCAGCCATAAGTTGTGATAGAATCTTTTATACATTCACACTTTTTGAAATTTATCTACTATTCAAAAATGGTTGACCACATTTTTAATATTAAGCTATCTGTGTTATGACTTCTCTTTGTGGAAAATTATGTCTTCAAATCTCACATTGAATGCATGTAATCCATTGAAGCAAAGCAAACATTACCAAATATGTAAAATAACTAACCGTTTTTTAATATGCTTAAGCACTGTAAATCTTACTTTGATGATTTCCATAACAATGACAAGTTCAACTCATTCTCTTGCTTTGAATTGACCCATTCTAAGTCAGTGAAAAACACTGTCAGATTCAAGACTACTTGTGTTTAGTAGCCCACCTCTCTGTATCATTTAGCAGCAGTGTGAAAGCAAATTTAACTCATGGAAATGATAATTAAAAATGATAGAAGCAGCAGAGTGCTATGCTCCTGTTACCTCAAATCTATCCACACTATGGTGTATCGTATGATCAACCATACAGAAATATGGCTATAGAGACATAGGTATTCTCCTAAATCTAGCCATATGGTAAAAAGGGGTGGGGGGAATAAAAGTCCTGAGATAGGAAAGGGTTTATTTCCATCACTCAAAACAATCTCATCTTGAATTTGGGCAATCACATTCTTTAGAGCAGCGGTCACCAACCAGTGGTCCATGGACTACTGGTGGTCCATGAGAAAATTTTGGTGGTCCTCAGAAAAATTATTTGCATTTTTATATTGCACTAAATCATCAGTTGGTCATTAGGCAGATTATATTAGTGGTCTGCGGGATTTAAAATTATGAATTTAGTGGTCCCTCAGATCCAAAAGGTTGGGGACCCCTGCTTTAGAGCATGGGTGTCAAACTCGTGGCGCACGTTACCATCACATGACCTTTCGTGAAACTTTTTCATATGACGCATCCGTCTCATGGGCCGCCAGTTTGACACCCCTGCTTTAGAGGATGTTTATACATGCTGACATTCTGATCCTTGCTTCCCAGTTCTATTTTTTGATTGTTCATGATGATTCAGAGGCAGTGAGCCAATCGGGTAACTAACCTGCCTCATCTTTTGCATCTACAGAAAATATCCATTTGCTAAGTATAACAGCACTTAGTACTAGCTTTTAATGTAAGGATCTGAAATAATAGCAGAGCACTGTTGACAGGACATCATGTCTTTCTTCAATTATTCTTACACAGTATGACTCAGTGTTCTTATTAAATGGCTACATTAACACAAATATGTTGTTGCTTCAGGTAATTGTTGTCATTCTGGATTTGTTTAAATAAACTGAAACACGTTTCTCTTCCTTTTCCTTCAGCTTCACGCTTGCTTTCTACATGATAAAAATCATTTTTTTAGATGAGTTTTCAGCCTTGTTGCTAACATTCGGAAAACTAATTATTTCCATAGTCCCCCAAAGTTAAAACAGAAGGAAGCATGCACAAAATGTTTTTGACATCAGGTAATCCACAAAAATTGGAATGCTTCAAGAATGCTATAGATGCCATGCAAAACAACAACAACAAGCCAGCCTTGTTTCAGTCAATATTATATGGAATTGGTAGTTCTTTATTTTTTTCCTGTCTAGTTTGTTTATTTGCTTTCAGCTAGATCCACAGCCAATAACTGAAGGCAATTTTTTCCCCTGGAGGCTTGGAAGAAACATTTTAGCTTGCCAAAATATAAGAAGGAAGTATTATTTTTTCCTTATATAGGTAGGAGACAGTCCCATGAGGATGCTCTAATTTCTAATAAACTACAAAAATAGCTGTGCCCCAGTTAAGGCTCTTAATTGTCAGAACATTCATGAATATGTTCTTCTGTACAGAAATATCTGAAGAAGAATGATTGCTATAAAATGGATTTGAAAATTCTCTTTCATTCTCTTTCTCCATCTCCCTCTCCCTCCCAGATACACACAAGATCTTACAATTTTAAAACCATGACAATCTATTTGTATTTTTATTGCAGAAAACGGATTCTCTTTTCTTGTACTTTGTAGTGATACTAATGCTATAGGAACATGGAGCCAAATTTCCACTTCTTCCAAGTATTCGGATAGAAGAGGCAGAATTCTGATATATACAGTTGCAAGAAAAAGTATGTGAATCCCTTGGGATTACGTGGAGTTTTGCATGAATTGGGCATAAAATGTGCTCTGAACGTCATCTAAGTCACACCAATAAACA
>JAEANM010024408.1:0-11162 GCA_017656035.1 Myanophis thanlyinensis
AAATAGCCGTCATTTTGCCTATGTTATCTGTTCTTGTTATGAGTGCTGTGCTGAATAAAAGAGCTGTTTTCACTACATGCTGATTCTGAGTCACTTTAATTCCAATGTAAAACAAATTCTCTTTGCAGTTTGGTGCTATCTTTGTGGCTTGGGCACTACTGGAACTGCAGCCTACAGTATGTACTGCCAGTTTTACAGGCAGGGCTATCTTCAGGTGATCACATCACTCTTATCCATATTTCTGGAGCATTCTGACATTTTTTTTTACATCATTCACTAGATGAGAAAGATAATATTGTCAGCCTATATGTAGCAATTTTTTTTTGTTATATCACATGTAAATTGCTGTCCTGGGTAGAGAGTAATAATCAGTGATTTAGGTTAGAAATTTATTTAGTAACCAGACTAAAGGAAGTCACTCATTCACAGCTTATTAGAACTATCAGACCAGAGGTTAAATTCAGCAGGTTCTAGCAGGTTCTCTAGAATCAGTAGTAAATTTTCTAAGCAGTTCGGAGAACCGGTTGTTAGAAGAAATCTCATTTTGTTTTTTTCCACTTTACAGAGTTAATCCTGTAAGGAAGGCAGGAAAAAAACATTTTGGTGTTGTTTCTAGCCTAATCTTTCTTGCCCTGCTTACAGAAACTCCCCACCCAGTCACATGACCGCCCAGCCACACTCACCGAGCCACGCCCACAGAACCAGTAGTAAAAAAAAAAATGAATTTCACCACTGTATCAGACAGATGAGCATGCCCATAATTTAGTATTGTACAGGTAGTCCTCAACTTACAAGAGTTCATTTAGTGACATTTGAATTTACAACAGCACTAAAAAAAGGGACTTATGAACATCTTTCACACAACTGTTGCAGCATCCCTGTGGTCACGTGATTTACATTCAGACGCTTGACTACTGGTTCATATTTATGTTGGTTGCAGTGTCCCAGGGTTATGCAATCTCCTTTTGTGACCTTCTGACCAGCAAAGTCAATGGGGAAACCAGATTCACTTAACAAACATGTTACTAATTTAACAAGTGCAGTGATTCATTTAACAAATGTGGCAAGAAAAGTTGTAAAATGGAGCAAAACTCACTTAACAAATATTTCACTTAGTAACATAAATGCTGGGCTTGATTGTGGTCATAAATTGAGGATTGTGTTGGTTTAGTTTTATTTTTTAACCTTTAGCCTTTAGTTGTATGGCTATTGCTTTTTATATGTCACATTGTTAGCAGTGTGGTGGCATAGTGGTGTAGATACTTGCCTCCCTTTCAGAAGGTTGAGATTTCAATCCTAGATAGCGGCAGATGTTTCTTTCCTAGGGTGCAAAGAAAAAATATCTGCTGCAAACTCTGGATGGTGTCAGGAAGGGCATCCAGCCAGTAAACACTCAGCTCCATCCAGTTGCCTCAATTCTACCCTGTTAAAGGATTACAAGGTCATTAAAAAGAGAGTTTTATTGTGGAGTCTTATTATTACATAGCTTAATATTGCAATTAAAAACAAAAATGATGCAGTACAAAATTTCTCTGTTTAGGCATCCTTAGTGTCAGAAAGATATGCTACAAATGGATGCTGCAAAGATTTTAAATAGTCCGTAGTGCTTCTGTAAGTTTGAGTCAACATCTGGAGGCATTGCAACACACTGTTTGGGAAGTGCAAATATAGATATTTTATAATTTATGCTAACTTTTTCTTTTTTATTTCAGTTATTCTGTAAATTTATACACTAGCATTTAAATTACAGTTTTATATTGTATTATATACAGCAACATGGTTTCCCTCTTCTTAATCTTGACATTTTAGCGGAATTACAATTTTTAAAATTGTGTTAATTTCAGACCTTAGCTATCTATACTCCCTTACCTTATTATAGGCTAGATTGTCACAATAAGATATTGGTAAACTCTAGTCCCTAATCAAGATTACCCCTTTCCTCTGTGTTATTGTAACTTAATTTCATTTTCTTGAGTCTGATTGTGGCACAGTTCATGTCTCCTCTATAATAATGCAGAAACAGAGGATGTTCTAACAGACTCATCTCTTATGACCTAGTTTTCTGGCCTTAAAAAAAAAAGATTTATCAAGTTCTGTAGAATAGGAAAGTACAATATATCTCTTTCTTCTTGGATCTGCTTTTATCTTAACGTATTATGGATTCGGAGCACTTCAAAGCACCTTACACATATTCCAATAGCCACCAGATGTGAAAGTTGGCTTCATCTCTTATGTTAGGGGAGAGCAGAGAGTCCATTAATAGGTGCTATAGCTGATCACTCCTGCATCTAAAAGCAAGCTGGTTCAAAAGTTAACACTAAGGAAATTCAATAGAGTGTGAAAGTCATTCAGTGGCAATGCCAGCTGGCAAATACAAAGCTACTTTATAAAAAGCTCCCATTAAGGCTAAAACTCTGTAATTTCCCATGGTGTCTCTACATACATCTGTTGGGTGACAGCAGCCATAACACACATTTCATGCTCAATTTGTTCTCACTTTCGCCTTCTAGTTATAAATATAATTAGAGATCATCTTGTTGTGATAAAAATATTGTAATTCCCAGGATTTTTAAGGTTCATTCTCTAAAATTCAATCCATACCTCACTGCACCTTTTGATATGCTAATTCTAATTAGCATATCAAAATTCTAATTGTAATAAAATTCTAATTCTAATACGAACAATCTGAATCAAGATGGAAAGACAGTTTCTCAAAGAATCTGTCAAAAGCATTCAAGGCCACCAGTAATTCTTTACTGAAGAATATAAATTGCATTACTTTTTATGATCTCAGTCTTATTTTAATTACTTCTCTCCCGTATTTCAGCTCTAAAGTTCCTTTTAATTCCTATGCGAAACAGTCTGCATGGTTTGAAAAAAATCTGCCTTTTTAAGTAATTTGACCAATGAGGACAAATGAATGATGACTGGCCTTCAATGAAAATCTAGGTTTATACAGTTCTCTGTATTTCTCCTTACAAGCTTTTTGGTATTAAGAAGAAGGATGGAAGAAACACTAAAAGGAAGGAGTGGGTGGAAGGAAGGATTTCACATGGACGAAAAGATTCTCAGAACCCCTTTTAAAATACTACATTAAAGACAAATACCTATATACATGAACCTTAGCTGAAAACAGCTAAACTATTATTTCTCTCTCTTTCCATTGCCATTATTTTTCATGAGACATACATACATACATATTACACTATTCTATTTTAAGATAAGCAACCTAATGCCAAGTATAGAAAATGATTAAAAAATAATAAGCAAAAAGGTTAAAGGGGGAAGGGAAGGGAACAGGCTAATGTAGTCAACAGCAGCCCTTTTCACTATATTTCTTCATATTCTTCTATCCTGCAGATCTTTCATACATACATCATGATAATAATACATTACTTCATGCATTGCTTTTGGTTCTTTAACTTTCTCACTTTTTTCTTTCTGAGGATCTCCTCAACACTACGAATCATGACTTCCTCAGTCTTTCCGCTTCTTTAATTTAATTATTCTTTAATATATTTTTCATGGGACTACAGGAGAAAACCAGCTTTTCTTTTGTATTGGCTATCTAAATTTGTATTCGGTCCATATTCATATATCAGCCATGCATTATTGACTCTTTTTGTTTTATATCACATATTTTTAAGTAGCCTATTCCCACCCCATGCAATTTAATTTATTGCTTTTCCTGTAATACCAAATTTTCACTTCTGTTGAAAATATACAGAAGCACACACTTATACAGTCATTTTTGCTTCTTTAAACAATATACATATAAGTTTCCCATAAAGGACCACATGGTGCCTGCTACATTTCTATCAACATTTGCATATTTTTACATTTCATCATTCATTTGCTCATGTTCAGTAAACATTCTACCATGGTAAATGCACTAATCTATTAGGGTTTTTTTTTTTACTATTGATACATAACTTGCAATCTTTCATTCTGTTTTCCTGTCAAACACTATCACCATGGATGGATTTGAACAACTAAAATTTAGGTTAAAGTACTTTGTTACATTATACAATCTAACATTTTCTTAAAATGTGTTGGATTTTGGGGAAACAACATGGCATTATCTGCATATATAGTTACATTCATATCTGTAATCAAAATACGTCTAATATTAACACATGCATTCCTTATATGTTTATTATAACATACATAATTTTGCTTGGAATTGGATTCTGAGTGGAGACACATCTGAGACTTGTTATCTGAAAGGAGTTCAAGCCAGGAGGAATTCAAGGAAGTGAACAGGATCCTTGAGGCTATGAGCTTAGCCACCTACAGTATGTTTTGAACCCCTCCTGGTTGGTCAAGGCTTCCTGGTAAGTAGCATATGTTTGGGTCCAAGTAGTGATTAACACCTCTGTGGCAGGAGGGGATGGTACTACCTGCCCTAAAGGAGATAGTGATGCACCCCTTTCTCAAGAGGCCATCCTTGTACCCCACAGTATAAGACAGATATAAATGATTTAAATAAATAAAATATTCATATATTAAACAACCAAGAGAATATCACACATTCTTACTTAACTCTCTCCCTCAAGGCTGTACCATTCACTTAAGCACTTCATTTTTTCTCATATAAGTTTTCATTCCATCATTTACCACTTCTGTTGTATTTAGCAATTAGCCTTCAACTATGTACTCTGTCAAAACACTCCATAAATAAAGCATATTCACTTTATGATGCATTCTCTTTGAGTCAACAAATGTACAGAAAACTTTATTTCTTACATCCATACCTTTCTCAGTGATCTTCCAAAACTGTGGTATAAAATCTCCGTTATTCTGAATTTTTGCTCATTATTATCACTGTTGTAGCTCTTCAGTCACAATTTTACCAAATATGGTGTCAGACATACTTCACAATCTAAGCCCTCTGTAGCGTTTTCATTCATTTTTCCTAGCAAGCTCTTGTAGTCCATAAACAATGTACTTCTTCTAATTATTAGTCACGTATGCAATCTTCATATATTTATTAAAGAGGACTTCAACAAATAAGTAATGGGTCTGTAAATATTGCATATATAGATAGTTCTTGACTTACAACCACAAATGGGACCAGAATTCCCATAGGTAAGCAAGATGGTTGTTAAGTGAGTCATGCCAGATTTTATGAATTTTGTTAAGCAGCCATGAAGCAAATATTGCAGTGAATTAATTGACACAATCATTAAGCAAATCCAGCTTCTCCTGTTGACTTTGCTTCTTGGAACCTGGCTAGGAAGGTTGCAAATAGTAATCACATGACTCTGGGATGCTGCAACATCATAAATACATGACAGTGACCATTTCATGAATTTTGTCCATATGACCATGAGAATGCTGCAATAGTTAGAAGTGTGAGGACCAGTCATAACTCACTTTTTTCAGTGCCTTTATAACTTCAAACAGTCATTAAATGAATCATTGTAGGTCAAGTAGTATCTGTACTTACATTGTAACAATTCTCTTATTTCATCTACCCTGCAGCCTTGCTATTTTGCAGGATTCACACAGCATGTATGAGTTTCTTTCCACCAATGTTTTGTTGGATATTAACATTTGTTTCATTTTTGCTTTGGCATATTGTTCCCATACAAATTGCTAAAGTAATCCTTCCAACAATCCCTTGTTTAGTTTCATCCCAAATCAGTTCTTTGTTGTTATTTTTAATTCCATTTATTGGGCTGGAGACATCTTGTTTAGCCCTTTTACCCACTTCAAAAACTATTTTCTTTTCATCAGTTACTCAGCATTTTGTTGCCTATTTTAACATTTTATGATTATTGCTCTCATTGCTTTCATTCTTCAGCATTTTTCTCTATATGGAGATATCTCCTTCTGTTCTAATTTTTGCAGCAATCACTCTCTTATATGTACTTTTGTAATCCATACTCCTTTTTGCTTCATAATTCCTTTTTCATATTGTTATTCACCCACTTCCGTGATACTTTATAACATAATTGTTTGCATTCTTTTCTAATGACTCCACAATCTCTTCTAGGTTTCAGAATATCTTTCTTTATATCCAATTTCCATTTCATTCTTTAGGAGACTGATCTATCTTTTAATATGTTTTCATTCAAAACTTCTACTTTCAGAATTCTTTCTTTCTACTAATTTTACTTTCATTTATGTTTCTTTTATTTCTTTGCCTTTTTTTCTTAGAAACATTTCTCCATGTCTGACTCTTGACATTGACAAAACTGGTCTGTCCCTCATTCAGAAACTTTTACCACCCTTATATCCTTCTCAAATTTTCTCACTTTTTCAATTTAAACCATGAAATCCATCCTGCTTTTAGATTTATGTTCATTTCTCTACCATGTACAATATATTTATGAATATGCTTGTGTTTGAAATAATTTATTCAAAACAAATAGATGTTTTTCTAAGCAGATGTTCTCACACTGTAATTTCCTTGGTTTCCAAATGACCCAGTCACTTTTTCCTGTACTTTCTCCTCTCATTCCCACTCATCCATTTATGTCACCTAACTAAATTGTTTTTCTTCCTTGATTGCACTCATTTAGAAGGTTGAACATTTTTCCAAAACTCATTTAACTTCCATTATCATCAGTCTATGAATTACTTTCAAACATATTTATAACAACCTAAATGGTCCCATTATAAACTTTCTGACATATATAGTAACTCATTCATACCCATTTATTCATAACAAAACCTACTCCTTCACTTCTCTGCATGTATTCATCAACTTAGCTACACAAGATGAGACCACGTTCATTTATATTTATTATGTCTTTCTCCTTCTCTGTTTTACAGACACGCAATGTATATATTTTTCTTTCTGTTTATTCATTTATTCATTCTCTTTACTATTTACTCTTTTTCAATTCCAAGCCATAATCTTCTACATATGATGGGCATCACCAGATGGTTAATAGATATTGATCTCAATCACTTACCAGGTATTTATTTGGTCAACTGAGGGTTTCACATAATGTTTTTTATAATATAGAACAGATTATGTTCTACTATTGATCTGGATGATAGTGATCAGTCAGTTTTGACTAATATGCAACAAATGCAATCAAGGGCCAGTTTAATCCCAAACACACTTACGTTATTCTATGCAAGATGGAACTATAATCTAGATTAGTGATTCTCAACTTTGGCCATTTTAAAGATGTGAACTTCAACTCCCAAAACTCCCCAGCCAGCATGATCTAACATTTATAGCAATCCAATTGCCCCTCTATCTAGCAGCTCAGAGGTATACAGATATATAAACAAGATGCTGCAAAATAATCTTCCGCTATTATATGACTACTATGTGCCTCAAATTGACATCCTTCCCAGTCATATTTTTCTGCTACTCCAATGGGCAACAGGTAGTCCTCAACTTATGACCATAATAGAGCCCCAAATTTCTGTTTCTAAGTGAGACATCTGTTAAGTGATTTTTGTCCATTTTTTGACATTTTTTTGTCAAAATTATTAAGCGAATCACTGGAGTTGTTAAGTTACTGACAAGTTGGTAGCTACAGTAACTACAAGTTAGATGTTAAGTGAATCTGGCTTCCCCATTGACTTTGCTTGTCAGAAGGTTGCAAAAGGGGGGATCATGTGACACACACACACCCAGGCACTGCAACTTATACATATATGCCAGTTGCCAAACATCCAAACTTTTATCCCATGATCCATGAGGATGTTGCAATGGTCATGAGTGTGAAAAATGATCATGTCACTTTTTCCAGTGCTGTTGTAACTTTGAATGGTCATTAAATGAAAGGTTGTAAGTCTAGGACTATCTGTACTTGAATACCAGCTGATCCCTTCTGAGTACAGACATCTCAGGAAGGATTTTCTCTGAGAAACCTAGTGTCCACGTTCCCAGTAGACATGACTTCATTAATGCATCTTTGTTAAATTTTCCACAGCTACCCTGCACTTTTCCTGGACCTTAGATTTGAGGGAAGGCTTGAAGATATGTCCTGTTTTATCCAGTCCCCAATTTGCTTCTTCTATTGTCATAATTGGAACAGTCTAACTTGGTAAAAATATATTGCTGAAAGATAATAGCATCCTGTCAACTAGGAGTAAAACATGCTGAAATTAGTGTATTCAGCATGTGACATATGAGCACAAAAGGTCACTTTACTTCTATTTCATTCTTCTAGAAGATTGTTCTGTACTCTTAGTTTGTATTCATATGACTCATTCAGCTAGATGCCTCAGTTAGCAAATGTACCTGTATTACCTCCAATATATGTTATGTTTTTCCTGAGGTTATAGATGTACTGTGTTGATCTATCTTAAAATAGATAGGATGTATGTGTGTTGTAAACCCAATACTGCTAGATATTTAGATTATGAATAATTTTCATCTCCCAGCAGTCCACACTTAACAACAATGCCAGTTTTAAGGATGTACAGCACTGGATGCAATGTTGGGAACTGAGCAAGGTGAATACAGTGAATACTTAACTATTGACAAAAGGAAGGACATTACATTCTTATTCATGCAGATATGATTTTGCTTTTTTTTGTCCTTTATGTAATTGTAGAAGATGCAATATCTGCTTTGTGGGGATGCTCAAGAATGTAAAAATAATATAGAAATATACTCATCGGAAGATTCTCTTAAAATAGCAAGACAGTTGTGTTATTTTTTTTCTATTCTTTTATATTGATTAATTCAATAGCAAATTGTTCTTTAAAATATCTTCAGAACTAATAATACATTCTAGCCTTTATAAAATGTCTAGAGTTAAATACACCAGTGAGCCACTAAATACTGAACTCTAAATAAATTTGATTTATGAAAGTTATTTTTAATGGTTTAATTTGTTTTGTGTTTAATTATTTCAGTAGATACTAAGCATATTGAAGATCATTTTTTTCAATTGATGATACCAATTCTTTGTTAGCTTAAATATGTCACATAGGATATAAAAATATGAACGCAATCACTATTTAGAAGTGATGGGTGATACAAATTAGAGACCCATATGGGAAGTTAATTAGCCCCAGAATCACTATGGCTTCACCTGTAACTCTGTCTGGGATTCAGCCCAATATTTAACATGCCTGAACAGCCTCAATGAACAAGTGAATAATCATTTCCCCAAGTTCATCTTTTTACTTCTCTATAGTTCTCTGCATCAATCCATTAAGCAAAAGTGCCACATTTAGTTTGTGATATACTAGTATGCCTCTCACTCTAGTTTTCTTCAATTCATGCAGTTTTCTGTCTTCAATTAAATTGCAAAGAACTTTCAAATTCAAATTCAAATTTTGTTGGTCACATACACTGTCACACATGGTACAATATGCAGTGAAATGCTTACGCGACCGCCCATGACTGTGATTGATAGTAAGGCAGGAGAGTAAGTCTAGACAAAATGAATAGGATAGGAAATAATTTAGGGATAGTTGGGAAGGTAGGAATGAGATGCAATCGTGGTTCCTGTTACAGTCTTGAGTGTTCTTGTGGTTCCTGGTTTAGTGTCCCTTCATTTCACTGCATATCGTACCATGTATGACTGTGTATGTGACCAATAAATTTGAATTTGAATTTGAATTTGCTAAGTTTTAACAAACGAGGAGAAGCTGAGCTTAGTAATAAGGCATATGCTTTACATGCAAAATCAGGCGCCGGCATCAACAAATAAGAAACACTGAGCAGGCAGAGTTGGGATAGACATATGACAATCATAATAGACCAGCCTCAAATCTATTGTTTCTATAATTTCCCAAATACTAAAAGGTATAGTACAGTGTATCTGGGAATTCCATGGATTATGGAAAGTTGTAGATTACACAAAGTCAGCATAAAGTATTTTACAGATATAGAAGGCATTTACAGATTAGCATTATCTAGAATATATGTTCACCATTTGTGATCATCACTGCTGGCTTCTGACAAGCAAAGTCAATGGGGAAGCTGGCAGAAAATTGTACGTGATGATCCTGTGACCACAGGACATTGGAACTGTCATAATTGCAAACTAGTTCTGATTATGTGACTATGGGGACCCCTTATCACAATCACAGCTATGAGAACTGATTGTAAGTCTCCTTCAATATCATCATAACTTTGAACTTTGAACATAACCAAGGACTACCTGTACTCTTTGTCCCAATCTTAGTTTCAACAGAGAATAGGTAATTCCCTTAGTACAGTACAACTGGTGTCTGAAAGAATGTTTGTATCTTGTATCTGAAACAAAGTTTCTAAAATGTTCAGAGAAATTAAGTTAGTGGGATGGAAGGTATCTAATTATTGTGGTTGCATGAAGTTAAGCATTATGTCCCCAAAATATATGTTTATCACTAAATAAACATTTTAGCTTGTTTTGGCTTCAGTATCTTACTTAAGGAATTTGGGTTAATTTCTCTACATTTATTGTTTTCAAACTTCATTCTGAGTTTCAAAAATAATGAAAGATGAATGGGAGGTGACTCTAGTAATCTAAAGTAATTAGATTAATCTGATACTAACAAGTAACATTAATTTTGCATTTTTCTGCTTGTCAAGTGACACCAGTGCTGATGGAGAGCTTCCTAAACTTAATGAAAGGTTAAGACCAGGATCTTTTGTTTTTATGGGCCAGATGCTCCAAAAGCCTTTCCCTTTTTGCTAAGGAAATTCCTTCCTAAATTTTTCAAACTTAGCAGAGTACAACATTCCATTTATTTGCTTTTAAGAGGAAGCCAGGGTTTAAAGGGGGTGTGAAAACCCTGTAAAAAAGCCAATTATGATCTATAATGAAAAGAGGAGTCTGCTGAGAAGACTGGGGAATAGCATTCTTTGGGCCAATAAAATACACAATTTTTCAAATAAAATTATAAATGCCATATAAAATACAATTTCTATACAATAAAAGTAAAATATTAATTATAAGGTCTGTCAATAGGAAGACACAGAAAGGAAAAGCTTTGTCTGATATTAGGAGCTTAAAACTGTTGTATAATTTGATAAAAGACTGCCTATAAACTATTTGCACAATCCATAAACATTTAATGTGTTCTAATAGACCACTCTTTTAATATACTGCTGAAATTTTAAATTTTTGAACATTGAAATATTAAAGCTGAAACATTTTGATTAATTAGACATTTATTTGCATTTTTAAGATTACAAATCAGTGAAATCAATATGCTTCTATGAATTAATGCAATATAATAATACAATACAA
>JAEANM010024410.1:0-11161 GCA_017656035.1 Myanophis thanlyinensis
TTATTATCAGAATATTTTAAAAGGTTAGAGATGAATAGAGAATTTGATAATAGGATTTGGTACAATGTTGAAATGTGCATTTTTGTATATTTAAAAAGGATGAGTATACTTAAGGTGAATATTGATAATAGAAATAAGAATAATAATGGAATTGAAGAGGATCAATATGAATTTGTTTGTACTAAAATGATTAATAGTATGTGATATAATTAATGTACTAAAAGATGCCCAGATATCACACTGTACACACAATGATTAGCTGGATTTAAAAAATAAAAAAATTGTTATAAAAAATTATTGTGTAGAGCTAACCCAATTTTTTTTTTTAATGTAATATATTTTGCCGGTAGCTTGTTGGCAAGGTCTAATGGCATGTATAAAAATCTGGAGCACATCCAATCAACAACCTGTTTAGTAGTTGTATATTCAGAGGTGAAATTCAGCAGGTTCTAGCAGGTTCACTAGAACCAGTAGTAAATTTTCTAAGCAGTTCGGAGAACCGGTTGTTAGAAGAAATCTCCTTTTGTTTTTTTGCACTTTAAAGGGTTAATCCTATAAGGAAGGCAGGAAAAATACATTCTGGCGTTGTTTCTAGCCTAATCTTTATTGTCCTGCTTACAGAAACTGGCCACCCAGTCACATAACCCTCCAGCCACGTCCACCAAGCCATGCTCACAGAAACAGTAGTAAAAAAAAAATTGAATTCTACCACTGTATATATTCCTTATTCTTCTATACTTTTCATCAATACTCCCCAATTAATCATCTGAACATTGCCTTCAGTTGCCTCTGCTAATGTTCTAATAAATTTCTATTTCCCATTTGGAGAATATTGTGTTTAAAATGCCACTTCTGTCTTTCTGCCAGTAACAGACATAATGGTGAAATTGTCAGATTTGCTATAAGATATAGGTAAATTATTGATAGGTATGTGAGGGAGAAGAGAAGGGTCAAAAAAGCAATGTGTGATACACTTAAAAACATGCCAGAATTTTGATTGCACAATCACAGCCACCATCTTGAATTTGCTGAGCTCTCTGCCCTCTACTTATGTTTGTTTCAGCTTTTTGTTAACTCATTACTCAGTAAATAATTTGAGGAGGGAATTAGTTATTTTTCCAAAAATCCATGGACTTACTTATCAATAGTTTATGCCTGAAGAACATGCTACACAGAAAAACAATGCAGTTGGTTGCCATCTTCCCTTCTACAATAAGATGAATTCTACTTATATATATATATATTTAATTTTGAAAAATTTAACTTTTGTGTCCTCCTTTTTATGATGTATAATTAGTCACCTGACATCTCATGCTGTTAATATACTTTATAAGTTGTAATGTGTAATTTATATTTTGGTATATTTTTGTAATTGGTGATTTTGTAACAAAGCAATTTTGAACTGTTTTCAGCAGAATTGAACTGCACATGGAGAGTATATTTGGGCAAAAATATTGTATATAATAGAAGAACTGAAAATTTTCAAATTATGTCTGGGAATACGACCAAATAACCAAATGACAACTTAGAAAATGAGGGGAGCATTTCTTCAAAATCAGATAGAGGAAAAACAGATGACAAGTGAATAGTAGCAGGCAAGGAAGTTGTATCAATTTTGAATGTGGGGAGTTGTAAAGTTAATTAGTTTACATAATTTCATTAGCATATCCTTTGTGAATATCTGGAGTAAGGAAATATGGCTTGCATTTTTTCTCTCATTAAACTCAATAAACATACTTTGGGGGAAAGGGGTGTCAGATAAAGGTTAAACTGAAAGCTTGCATTTGTAAATATTTGTTTTCTGTAGAATGAAAAAATGGAAAATTACTGCTAATTTACAGGTTACTGTCAAAACAATGATTTGTTTTCTCCATTAAACTTAATGGACAAAGATCTAGAGCAAGAAGTCCCCTGGTTTTTTTTAAAAATGGATTTTTAAATTTTGAATTGCTGATTTTACTTCTAAAATATTTAGACAAATGTAATATCCGGTTGATGTTATACTCTGAATGAATAGGCTAATATAAGTCAAGTTCTTTGCATGAATTATTCAACAATCAGAATGATAACTTTCAAAGGGCTTGAATCCAATCCAATGCTCAATGCACAAACTGAAATTAAAAGCATTTTGTTGTTTGGCCTGCAATTAACACTCCTAGAAAAGAAGAACCCTCAAATTGCACTCACTTCTTAAGGGCTTCTCTCCTAGCCCTCTGACATTGAGTTGAAATCTGGCTTCCTATGATTTTAGTTCATTATTCTATGTCTTATAGTCTTACCAATGGAGAATATGTCTTGACCGTCTTCTGTGTAGGACTCCTTCTAAAAGTAATATTATATCACACTAAAATCTTCTCAAGGTGAAACAGTATTCCCGATTTCTTCAATCTCTTTACATATGAGTAAGTATTTAGCACTGAAATCACACTAAAACGTAACTCATGTCACGTGGCACCAGTCTTTTCCAATATATTAAGACAAATCATATTTTTGTCCAAAGATGCTCTCTATTCATATAAATCAGAACTTTTGGTTTAATGCAAATATCAATTCTTTATTTTTGAGGATTCCCTCCTCCTTTCTTTCTAGCAAATCAAATAATTCTACAAATTTTTAATGAGGGTTCGGTTATTTGTAATTTCCAATGAGAAAACTGTGATTGCACTTGCAACTTGTAGCTCTCAAGTCTTCCTGTTTCTCTCTTGTTAAGATCACTGGTCTGTTTAGTCTGCTATCTGGGGATAGTCAAAGGTCTACCCTTTTTTATATCCATTCAATATATGTGACCAATGTTAATAAGGGGAGGACTTCAATTAACTGATCATGATTTCCATTATGAAGTCAATTACCATTGTGGCAGATGCCATTCTACTATCCTATTCAGCTGACCTTTTTAATGATTTTTTTGCCTTTATGCTTGGGCTGGACAGTTCTTCATTTTTCCTCTCTAGAGATTGTACAAAAACTTTTTAAAACTCTGGCTGTTGGGATGTGCAAGCAATGCTTTACCAGAGATTGGGATAATCCAAGATTATCATTATGGTTTATTTTGAACTGGGTATGCTTTTCTTTCTGTATCAATGACTTTGGTTAGCAGAAGGAGATGGCAGTGGAATTGAACTGCAGAATGAAAGAAAATAGGCTGTACCTTGTTCTGTAAATAGTAGGTAGCAGAAATAATTGTGTTTGCATTAAACCAATATTGTGACTTTCCCAGGAGTCATGTATGAACCAGACACCAGACCTCTTCTCTACAGAATAAAAATAACTCTACAGATTTTGTGTGTTTTTTATTTTAAAAGCTAACAATAATATTCTTTATCTGATTTATATTACTTTGAAAAACTCTTTTAATATCCAGTGGTTCACTGAAAAGTTTCACTGGTCCAAAAATATGATTGGTTTTTCAAAGGAAATGGCTAAAAAAATAGGTAATCACAATGGTAGCAAAAGGCCTTTCTACTATCTATCTTGTTTCTCCTCCAACTATTATAGCAATGTTGGAAATTACAAAATGGTTCACATTTACACATTTATAAGAACTTATGTTTAGAGAAAACCCATTCCTGCAGTATATAGAAGAAAAAGTTTAGGTGTGAGGCTGCCTATTGAAATATTTATGCTGTGGAGACTTGTACAAAGAAAAGGAAGAAAATAAAACATTAAATAATATATGAGACACTTAGTAGGAATTCAATCATATGAAAAAATAACTAACTAAAGTAGAAGAAAACAGTATTTAACTAAGTTTATAAAAGCAAATTACGATCCTCAGTTTTAAATGTGCAAGTTGGACATGATTAGTCTTCAGACTTTTGTTTATATATTTTAATAGAAATCTCAAGACTAACTAATTGGAATCACGTATGAAATATTGCTTCAGAGGTTATGAAATCATTTAATGAATACAATCAAACATGCATTTTATGTGAATAAGGATTCCAAAATGAACTCCCCCCTGAGATTCGGACCGTTACTGACCTCCGTGCCTTCCGACGTGCATTAAAAACACATCTTTTCCAGCTAGCCGGCCTGGCCTGATACCTCAGGGCTAAATTTTAAATTGTTCAGTTTAATGTAATCTTAAATTTTAAATTTTTTGATTTTAAATTGTTTTTAATACTGGGTTAATTTAATTTTAAATCATATCAGCTTGTATAATTATTAGAAATTTAGATTCTAAATAATTATTTTAAGTGATTTAAACTAAATGAACTGTTGTAAGTCAAAGACTACTGTATCAATGTCTTGACTGAATTCATTGCCAGTAGGTATTCATGTAACCATTTAGAGTGCTTGCATTGTCCTACAAAGTCATTTAATACCTGCAGGACCATCTTCTACAACTGAATCCTAGATATCTAATGTGTGTTGACTCTGACTGAACATGCTATGGGTTCTTCCTTTTTGAAAGATTGGGTGCAAGTGAGAAATGTTTTTCTGTGACAACACCACTCCTTCTGTAGGAGATCTGGATGGTACCATCTCTCCTAAGCTTTAAAAAGGGGATTTTAAGGATCGTCAAGTTTGCTGTTGGATGCCTGTTTATATTCGTTTTAATTCTACTGTCATTTTTAAAAATATCTTTGCTTCATTTTTTTTAAATATTGAATACTAATAGTGCTTGTATTTTAACTGTGTACTGCTATGGGCCTCTGGAAAATATGCAGAGTAAAAATATAAAAAGCAAATAAATAAATAAAAGTCCAGATGACATTTAAAATACTTCGATAATGTCATGCTGTGGCTGAATTAGCTAGTAGTTACATGGGAATTGTCAGTATGATGCTATATTATTATATTTGACTAATGGTTTTCTTATATTGCAGTGTAGCATAAAGTGCCTAAACCCAGTAGACTGAGACAACATATAAAAAAGACTAAATAAATAAATAAAGTCAAATGCCTTCTGAAAGTTCATAGCAAATCATGAGAGTCAGACCTCTGCTGCTCTGCAGCCACTAGTATGTAAGGCATGTATCGTTTGATCAGAACATAATATGAACCACAAAATATATATGTCCTATATCTCCCCAAAGAAAAATACAATGAACTAATTTAGTTCTTTGCATTCTACTTATCATCCATTTACTTTAGTTTCCTTATAGCTGAATGTTCCAACTGTTTTTCTAATTGGTTAATTGCTTCTAATATATTAAGAATGATGATAATGATAATGATGATTCTACATTATTACAAATATATTCCTCAAAACATTTTTTTACATTATTTTTGCATTTCTTTATTATAAATTTGTAAAAACACTTCCATTTCTTTATTTTTTTTTCCTTATAGCTTTGTTATTCTTGCTTATTAATTACATCTATGACTTCTGTGGAAGTTATTTTTTAAGTATACCATTTACTACTGGTACTCAATTCAATCAAATAAACTTAGAAGCATATAATATGCAACATATGCCTAGCTGTAGTTATACAGCATGAGCTAAATTAAACTCCTAACAGTTTGAATTCTGTCTTAGTTTTATTTTTCCTTTCTTCATTTTAGCAGGAGGACATAAGTTTTAATTAAACAAATTAAAAGAAGAACATTCCCTTATTGCCTTGTTCTCTCAGATCTGTGGGACCTTCAATGAGCTTCCCAAAACTTCTAAAAGTTGTGAGAAAAAAACCACAACTTTTCAGCAGGGCTACAACATTTAAACCAGGCACTACTGCTAAGTTATGGTCAGACCTAACATTGGAAATAAAGTACCTTCCTCCAGTAGTTGACTCAGAATTAATTCCAATATTTTTATTTCAAGGAGTGTTATTTATTGGATTTCAGTTCAGGTACTCTCACCTAAATCATTGGGCAATCTATACCAGTTTTGCAGATAGGATAAATTCAGCAGCATCCCACCAATGGCTTCAATGAAGATGTTAAAAACAAAATTGGGAAGAGCAAAAACATGCAATAAATATCAATCTCTCTTTGCTTCCACTCTTTTAGGAAGACACCATCAACATATTAGATGTTGGCTTGTTTTTTGTATTTGCCATTGATGGAGGAGGTCCCCTATAGACTTACATGACTAGAGGAAGCAAAAGTGAGCTTTTAACTTTTGTTTCATGTCCTTCATTTGCCAAGATGGCAATGGACAAGAACCTAAGAGGAATTGATTTCATTGTTATTAAATCAAGCTCTCTGGGTAGGAAAAGGAAGTGAAGAGAAACTGGTCTGTTTGAATTTTGGAATATTGGTAATAATTTTAAACAATGCCATTTAAAATAATTTTTACAAGTCCATAGAAGCCATAGATCATGGTATTGGGAATTTTGTCATGGTTTAATGGTAGCATGTGTGATCAGTATCATATTAGAATCAGGATGATCTAAATCAAGTCTTTGGTTAGTTAGGAAAGCTTATTGAATGATTTGGAACTGGTCATTCTTTCTCAGCATAACTAATCTTAAATGTTACATTGTAGGTGAGGGAAGAGGCAGAGATCTTCAACTTCAGCTCTTTATTGAAACAGTAATGAGCAGCAACTCCAAATTCTCTCACAGCCTGCATCACCTTATATAGAGCTCTGTCAGACAGGCTAACCAATCATTTTAAACTATATTCCCACCAGAATGGCAGATCTGAGTGAAACCTATGTTTCACTCAGTATACAACATTACATGTCTGTTATTGTGTGTTGTGCATAGTATATTGCCTTTAACCGCTGAAGGAAAAGTGGGGTACAAAGGTAGAAACAGACAAGCAAATATTGAATACTATTTTCTGCATATGCTAGATATGAGGTGACTGGGATGACCAAACCTAGATCAATATTAAGAACTTTTGAAATACAGCCACGTTTTCATGAAGGCAGTTCATAAATGAGTGAAACTTATTTAATCTTACTGTGCTCAGTTTATCAACTAGTAGATTAGTGGACTAATCAGTGTTTATATATAGCCCAGAAAGATGCTTCTGCATAATGCGCTGGTAAAAACAGGACAACCTGACCCAAACCCTCAACTAACAATTATTTTTCACATTTATATAGGGCCTCTTATTTTTAAGTACTGAACAGAAATTAAAAGCAGGTGAATACTTAATATGCTCTAATAAAGTAATACAAAAAGAGAAAAAGATTGATGCAGAAAAAATAATAACCTTTTTTTTAGCCATTTATTTTTAAAATTATATAACGCTCTTGTGATAATTGACAATTCTGGGGAAGAGAACATTTAAATGACATTTGACTTCCTTTTTAATTATTTATTTTAGATTATTGAATGGAAAATATAAATCTACTACTGATAATCATGAAAACACAAAAATATATAGAAATTAATGAAAAACAAATATTTCTTGAGAGATTGAATTGTCTCCCAATTTCCCAAGAAATATTGGTGGATATCAAATAGCTCAATACTTAAGCAATGCAAACAGGGAAGGAAATCTAACCATAAGGGGAACTGCAGAACTTTTTAATACTCTCACTAATGCAAATGCAGAAACTGAAAACTACTATTCCATACATACTATTTCACTTTCATTGACCCAAAGCCACTACTCAAATAAGTAGCAATTTACCTTTGTTATTTTTACAGCTATACCATTCAAGAAAAACTAACTATTCTATTCCTGTCTTAATCTAGCAAAGGCTGTTGAGACGGTGGTGGCATGACAGCTTCCTCAACATCTGGATGAAGCGTTATATCTGGATTCCCTCCAATCGGGCTTCAGGCCCTCTTTCAGCATGGAGATGGCTTTGGTTGCGTTGGTTGATGATCTCTGGAAGGCACGGGACAGGGGTTATTCCTCTGTCCTGGTCTTATTAGATCTCTCGGCGGCTTTTGATACTGTCGATCACAGTATCCTGTTGCAGCGGTTGGGGGGGTTGGGAGTGGGGGACACCATTTTACGGTGGTTCTCCTCCTTCCTCTCTGGCCGCTTATAAGTGAAACTCCAACACTTATATTATTTTCCTGAAGCTTTTTCACATCAAAAGATCATATTTTATTTCACTGACAAGTCCAACAGGTCTTCCAGCAATTCTTTGATGGGAAGACAGCCAAAAAATTAGTAAAATATTTTTTAAGATTAAGTTATCAAAAGGATCAAGGAAGAGTGCAAATGGAAGAAGTTGTTACTAGTCCCTCACCTGAATCTGGAAGAGATGGAGATAAAGATCAGAAAGCATAGTCTATCATAATATAGAGAACCATAGTGTACCATATTGGTTGGTCTTTGCTACCTCTATTCTACAGGTGCTATGTTAGTGAGGCAGATAGAACCTGACATTAGTAAAGAGTGAAAGATGAAAATCTGTTATTTTCTTACTGAATTTCCAAAGCATGTCCTCAGATATTCAGAGATTACCAACTGGTAATAATGGACTACAAAGTGCATTCTAGCTGTAATCAAATGTGGAATGTAGGACCAAATTAACTTGAAAGGTTATTTAAAATTGGATTTATCTCTTCTGTATATGTAGCTACTAAAATAGTAAATCTGAGAAAATGTTAGTGAAGTTTATAAAAACTAAAATGCAGCTGGTCTCTTTCCTGAGCAAAAGTACTAGCTTGCACTATCTACCCATGCTTAGAAAGAATAGCAAAAATACAAACAAGGAGTCTCCTCATAACTAACTCAATACAGTAGACTCTGCATCCTACCTTTCTCTCGGTAACAGTTGAATGGAATGGCTGTTAATAGGCAACTGTTTTGGGAGTTATTCTGAGTGGGAGATGAAGGACAGTCATAGCAAATGTCAGAGGCCAGTAGCTCTATCTGAATAGCTCTCAATCAGGTAGCATTTAACAATCTAGCTCAGGTCAGACAGTTTGACATTATGAAGATATTGCAGGGAAAGTGCTATAAATCAACTCCGTCAAAGGACTGATGTAATACAAAACGTGATATTATCTTTCATTTTTCTATAACGAAATAACCTGCAAACCCAGAAATCTTTTGGATGGGCTATAAAACCAGTTTCACAGCAGTGTAATTATTTTAAATAATTAATTTTAATTAATTTACTTTACTTTTTTCTTTAAAAAGGATGAATTAACACAACCAAACCATTAAGCAACTCTCAATGTGTGCTTTGAAAGATAAATGGAGGACTTGACCATTATTTTGGCCAAACACTTTTCAGGGGTAGTATATTTTGTGATGTCAAGGAATCACAAAATAATGTGATTCAATCACTGGAATTATTCTATTTCAGTTTGATGAGTTAGTTACAATGTTAGTAAATGAGCTACTAAAATATTTATCATGCATTATAATGAAGCCAGTTTGGTGTGGTGATTAAGGCATCACACTAGAATCCAGAAAACCATGAGCTCTTATCCCACTTTAGGCACAAAGCCAACTGGGTGCCCTTGGGCCAGTCACTTTTCCTTGTCCTAAGGAGCAAGCAATGGTTTCCCTGGGACTTGTGTAAGCAGTTTCAGAGAAGCATATACAAATAAATGAAAGAAAAAAATATTGGAGCAGCATAATGATTTAATAAAATGTTGTTGTTGTTATTCACTTTATTCATTAAACATGAAACTTGGTCAACTGAACATTTAAAAATGTATCACATTATTAACTGGCACTGATGGTTGATACAGGTTGCTGCCAGCATTCTTGGTATCGACCAAGTACCTTCTCAAAATATATGTTGTTCCAAGTAGCGCAGTTTTTTGCAGTTCTGCTGGTGTTATTGCAGGAAGCTGCAATTTCTTCATGTACTGTGTAAAATTCTTGGACATGGTGCCAAGTGCCCCAATGACAATGGGTATCACTGCCACATGTTTCATCCATAATCAGGTGGTTTCGTTGGCCATGTCATGATGTTTTGTGATTTTTTTTTCTAGTTCTTTTTCTCCAACTCTGGCATCTCCTGGTACAGCAATATCAATAAACTACACTTCGGTTATGGATGACTAATATCTGGCGTGTTGTGTTCTAAATGACAATATGTCTGTATTCGAAAGTTCCACAAGATCTTTACCTTCTCATTTTTGATAACTTTTTCCACTTTGTGCTCCCATGACTTTTCGGATACAGGTAAGGCATGTTTTTTACATAATGCCCAGTGGATTAGTTTAGCAATTTGGTCATGTCTAGCTTTGTAATCAGTTTGTGCAATTTTGCTGCAGTCACATATTAAATGTGAAACAGTTTCAACTTTGCCATTGCAAAGTCAACAGTTTGTATTGTTGATAGTTTTGGGGATCTTTGCTCTCATGGCATTTGTTTGTAGTGCTTGTTCTTCAGCAGTAAGTATTAAACCTTCTGTTTCTTTTTCGATGGTTCCCATTTTAAGCCATGCCCATGTCAAGTTGTTGTCACATTTTCCTTCAATGTTTTTCAAGTGTTGTCCATGCAAAGCTTTGGTTTTCCGTCTATTTAATCTGTCATCTAGCTGTTTTTCCTTATATTCTGCCTTTGTTTCTGTTGTTTTAATGATGTTCTCCAGTTTCATAGCCTGCAGCAATTTTTCTGTACAATTTTTTGGTTCACATATTCATTCAAACTTTGCTTTTCTTCTACAGTTTGATGGACTTGCAATAGCCCTCTGCCACCCATTTTTCTTAGCAGGTACAGCCTGTCAATGTCACTTCATGGATGTAAAGCATGGTATATATTCAAAAGTTTTCGTGTTTTCCAGTCCAAATTTTCTAGTTCAGCCAAAGTCCAATTGATGATTCCAGCTGGGTAGCGTATCATTGGAACTGTCCATATATTAAAGCTTTAACTATGTTTCCAGCATCCAGTTTTGTTTTTAATATTTTGTGGACCCTCCTGATGTAGTCCTTTTGCATTGACTCTTTGATTTTTCCATTCAAGATGCTTTCAATATGCTTCCAATATGCCTATGTATTTGTAACAATTATCCTTTGCTAATGCTTTCACAATGCTTCCATTTCCTAGTTCTATTCCTTCTCTTTTTTCCATTTTTCTTCACTGCATGGATAATATGATGCATTTTTCAAGTCCAAAATTCATTCTGATGTAATTGCTGAACAGTTGGACTGTGTTGAGTATTGACTCAAGTTCTGTGGGACTTTTCGCATACAGTCTTAAGTCATCCATGTATAGTAGATGGCTTATCTTGCCATGTTGGCTTGAGATTTGATATACCAGTTTTATGTTTCATAGGATTATTGTCAGTGGAATTAATGTGATGTTGAACAGTAGTGGCAAAAGTGAGTCCCCTTGGAAGATT
>JAEANM010024411.1:0-11161 GCA_017656035.1 Myanophis thanlyinensis
ATAGAGAGATAGAGAGATAGAGAGAGAGAGAGATGTGGATAATACAGGTAATTCTCAATTTACAACAGTCCATTTAGTGACAGTTCAAAATTATAACGGCACTGAAAAAAGTGGATTACGACAGTTTTTCACACTTACGACCGTTGCAGCATCCCCATAATCATGTGATCAAAATTCAGATGCTTGGCAATTGGTTCATGTTTATGACCATTGCTGTAGTCCAAGGTCATGTGATGATCCACTTTTGCGACCTTCTGACAAGCAACATCAATGGGGACACCAGATTTGTTTAACAACCAGGTTATTAACATTTCAGGTGCAGTGATCCACTTAACAATCGTGGCAAGAAAGGTCATAAAACAGGGCAAAGTTCACTTAAGAAATGTCTCACTTAACAGCAGAAATGTTGGGCTCCATTGTGGTAGGAAGTTGAGGACTACCTATACAGTATTGAAAATTGTACATGTATATGTACATATTTGCTGATGCTTTGTTTAAAGTAAATTTGTGTATCGGTGATTGAATCTCTGTAGATATACTAAATAAGTAAACTTCCAAAATACTTCCCATAGAGTCTGCACTCTTTCCCCCTATCTTCCAAGACAATTCCCACATACCATTATACTTGGAAAGAGGGATACAGCTTCCACTCATCCATGGAGCTCATAGTTTCCGCTGTTGTGGTCCACCAGCTGCCAACAGAGCTGGTGGCAGACTCGGACAGTGAGGAGGTTGGGGAGGACCTTGGGCCAGTCCTGGAATCGCGGGGGGGCTCTGATGGGTGTCCTGCATTAGGTGCAGAGATGGGGCAGGGCCATCTGACAGTTACCAGCTACCTTCGGAGTCGGAGATCAGTAGGGAAGAAGGACGGCTGGAGCCTGTTTCAGATGCGCGTATGCACAGAGCTGTCAGGAGAAGGGAACAACTAAGGAACAGGGGTCAACTTGGAAGTAAAGGCACAAGTGGATGCTGAATGGCCCCTCCCATAGGGAATAAATAGGAGCAAATGGGGAGTGGTGTTTGTAGGAGACAATTAGTTCGCTCATTATTGTGAAGATTTGCTTATCTGAGTTCATGCTGTACAGAGACTCCTTGCCAAATATTTCAATTGGAAACTATCCTGACAACTATCCAACAGCCTGGCAACTATCCAAGAACTGATAAAGTCTGTTTTTGTAATAAAACCTTAAAAGATTTAATGCCGGGACTTTTCTGCATGTGAATAAGAACAAATCACAGTAACTAAATAAAAAGGGCTTTTGTGGTGACCAAAAGCCTGTTTTGTGGTTCTGTTAAGCCTGGGTCAGAAGAACTGACCAGTTCTTCCTAACCTACTCTACAAGAAGATAAAATGCTGCATTGATAAAATTAGAAGAGATCCTGTAAATGCCACCCTCAGTTCCAAGAACAACGTTCCCACATAAATGCAACCCATTTTGTTATGATTGTTGTGGCATCTGCACGTTGACATTTATTAATTTAAACAACTGAAGATGGCAAACATACCTAATACTCCATTTCTCCTCCTATTTTCCCCACAACAACAACCCTGTGAATTGGGCTCAGAGAATGACTAGGCCAAGGTCACCCAGCTGGTTTTCATGGCTAAGGCAGGACTAGTATCCACAGGCTCCTGGTTTCTAGGCCAGCACCTTAACCACTAGACCTATGGTACCTTAACTCACCTAGACCATAGGTGAACCTATGGCACGCGTTCCCCAGGTGGCACACAGAGCCATTTCTGCGGGCATGCGAGCTATCGCCCCTGTTAGGAGTATAGTCCTCCGTTAGGAGAACAAGTACACAACAGAACGTTTTGAGAGTAATTTGGTATATTACACAACACACTATACAGTTACACTGAGCAGTAAAATAGGTTATTAGTTTAATGGAATTGAATTTAAACAAAGTCCATCTATCAATCCAAAGTCATACACATTTAATTCAATCAGTCTTCAAACAGTTCAGTTCAGTAAACTCACAGTATACAAGCTGGTTAAACACAAGGTTCTTCTTCAGTGATGAACACCCTGTATTCAGTAATCAGCAATCAGTAGACTAATTACATTAAGCAGCCAATTACATTTAAAGCAATAGTACACTTTAAAGTTAAAGCAATAAACCTTAAAGTGACAATCTTGGTTTATATATTGCCTACCCAACTACTGTTAGTGTTTACATTCCTAACAGCCCCAATTCACTGACTGCGCATGCGTGTGACTCTCCTTGCAACTGTGCATGCACGCGATTTCTGTGCGACTCCTACATGACTGTGCATCTGTGTGCGACTCCTGTACTACTTCTCTGTGACTGCGCATGCAACTCCCACGCGACTGTGCATGTGCACGGAACTCCCGCACGACTGCGCACACAACTCTCGCATGACTGCCATGCACTCACATTCGGCACTCGGTTCCCAAAAGGTTTGCCACCACTGCACTGGACCAAATTAGCTTTCCAATAGCCTTCTCTTAAGAATTCAGCTGCTTCTCTTGGCTATCAAAACTAGTTTTTTCCCTTCTTAAAGTCTTTAAGATATCACTCCACGCCATAAATGTTAGGATTAATTTCTTTATGTTCCTTTGATTTATTTGTTTTTACCATAGACGTTTCATCACTGTACTGATGGATGTCGTTAATCATTGATAGTCTGTTGGATGGTGAATAGGGCAAAATCTAATCAAGGAAGCCAAAACAAAGAAAAGTAGCCTGGTACTATTTATTCTGACTTGCAGCTGCTTTGTAGAATCTCAAAGAAAGATCATTCCTATTATTTGCTACTTGATCCTTTGAGATGGAGATATCAAAAACATTTTCTCAGATAATCTTTTTTCCTATAAATGGCATGGGCAGCCACCCATTTATTTCAGTAGAATCTGTGGCTGAATAAATAAACTTAACACACACGAAAAAGGTCTAATACCTTGATCTTATCCTAACCTGCAACAGTCATAAATGTGAAAAATAGTCAAAAGTCACTTTTTTTTCAGTGCTGTTCTAACTTTGGTCCCTAAACGAATTGTTGTAAGTCCAGGTCTATCTGTATTAAAAAGGAACCATTGACCATGGCTACAGAATCCGCACGCTCAGAAGGGTCTATTATGATTTACTATCAGTTTTTGAAAAGTAACTACGTGAGAATACTGTAGCTTTGTGCAACGTTGGCAGGTTTTCTATGAACATTTGGCCAGCCACTGTAGAAAACAGGATAAGCTTTTAATCTGTTGTAACGTAGCTTATGTTTTTTTAAAACATTATTCTGCCTTTGCCCATTAAAAATGCACTTGTTCTAGCCACAGCTTTTCTCAACCTTTTTGCTTCCTCTCACACATCCAGTTAAAGCATCTACTATTATTTTAATGAGGAGAGTAAAACAAATGTTAAACTTCTTAGTTAAGTTGCCAAAGCATTGGAAAGGAAGATTTTTGACAGCATGATTTAATGGATCAATATAAAAAATCTGATCCATTTTAAGGTTCGTCTTAATTCCGGTCTGCCAGGTATTTTGAATTTGTAAATTTCCTTAGCATACAAAATCTTCATACAAAATGCCCTAGAACCTAGTATTTGTTAATATGCATTTATGACAGACAAGTTGAATATCCAAATTTCTCTGATGCAGGTTTTTAAATAGACATCTCCTGCAAAATATATTGTTTTAAAATAACCAGTGTGGTTTTTTTCTATATAGATTTTTTTCCCCCAAGTGATTTTATTGTTCAGATGAAAGAAGTGAGCAATATTGCTGTTTCTCCCATAAAACCAGGGAGAGATCTCTTCCATAGTGGAAATATAAAATATATTCCTATTTTAGAATTGCAGTTCTGAAAATATTTCACCTAAGTCTATGTAGGCAGGGACATGAAGCTCTTCAGATGGGAAATGGATCTAGTGTTTAGGAACCTCATTAAGATGTTGTTTTCTTATTTACACCGGCAAAAGCATATGTTGCCCCTAACCATAACCCCACCCCTGACTGATGTACTGTAGCTATAGTAAGTCCATCTTCAGTGGTCTTTGACTCTATAAAATTCACTTTTGCCAGAGGTTAAATCACACCACAATTTAGAATCGCACAGTTCAGTAATCCTTCATCTGCAATTTAAAACAACAACAACAGACAACTAAATCGTCAGAGTCCATCTGTCCACTGGAGAAAAAAGCCAATTTTGACAAAAGCTTTGTTTACTGAAGGAAGACTAAGCAAGTGTATCTTTTGTCTTTATATTAACGATGGTGGAATCATTCCCTACAGCTGCACAAGACTGTGGTTCGAATTGAGAATAAAGAAACCAGCAGCTCACAGGATAAGTACAAATAGCCTTTCAAAGCGTCCTGATAGCTTTCTGTAATGAAGGAGCATGATGTCACTTCTCACTATTAGCTGCAACGATACCAGCAGCGGTTTTCATATTGATGGCAGTTTTATAGACTCTCGGAGCCACAGAAGTTCCCAAAGGTGCTTTTTCAAGAGCCCACTTGCAGCTGGCCTTCCTTGTTTTTTCTTGGAAAGCGTTTTACTTCTCATCCAAGAAGCTTCTTCAGCTCTGAGTAAAAAAAAAACTTCTTGGATGTGAAGTGAAAAGTCCTCCAAGAAAAGCCAGAAAACCCAGCGGTCTCCTGAAAAAGCACTTTTGGGACAGTGGTGAAATTCAATTTTTTTTACTACCGGTTCTGTGGGCGTGGCTTGGTCTGCATGCCTAGGGAGGTCATGTGACTGGGTGGGCAGTTTCTTTAAGCAGGGCAATAAAGATTAGGCTAGAACAGTAGTGGCGAACCTTTTACTTACTGAGTGCCAAAAAGTATGCGCTTTGTGCGTGCCATCCACACTTGCATGCGGCTCCTTCACATGCGCTGTATGTGCAACTGCACCATCTTCGCATGCATGCAGCTTTTGCATGTGCAATGCATGCTGCTGCTTGCAGGCATTCACGCACAC
This sequence comes from Myanophis thanlyinensis, assembly GCA_017656035.1. NCBI lineage: Eukaryota > Metazoa > Chordata > Lepidosauria > Squamata > Homalopsidae > Myanophis > Myanophis thanlyinensis. The sequence continues at coordinate 4,940 of JAEANM010024411.1, forward strand.
ATGAGCAATTGCGTGTGCATGCGCAGGAGAGCTCTGAAGACCAGCTGGATTTCCTGCTGCAATCGTGCATGCATGCATGTGCAATCGCATGTACATGCTCAGCTGGAGGTAAGTTGGCTGGCAGCTTGTGTACCCAGCAAGATGGCTCTGCGTGCCACCTGTGGCACCCGTGCCATAGGTTCGCCATCACGGGGCTAGAAACAACACGAGGATGTTTCTTTCTTGCCTTCCTTACAGGATTAACCCTGTAAAGTGGGAAAAAAACAAAAGGAGATTTCTTCGAACAACTGGTTCCCGGAACTGCTTAGAAAATTTACTACCGGCCTGCTGAATTTCACCTCTGCTTTGGGACAACCATGATCTGGATGACTGAGAATCTCCATAGACAGAGCCATGGGCAGTTTTATAAACTCATAGAGTCATGGTGTTAAGAAGGACCATTCAGGTTATCCTCATTCAACTTCTCCAAACCTAAACAAAAAGGGAATAAAGCGATGCCATCCCTTCGTGGGATAAACGCTGTACTTCTGCTGATGCAGCCTTAAATTTCCTTTCTTTTTTTTTTTTTTTGCTACTGAACTACACTGCTAAATTTTACAGACAGCCCTTGACATAAAAACTTTTATTTGATGACCATTTGAAATGACAGCGACACTGAAAAGTGTTGAGTGTGGACCATTTTCCCACACTTAATGACTGTGGGCAGGTTCTCCATGGTCATGTGATCAAAATTTCCAGACTCTTGGATGTTGTGGTGTCGCAATTACAAGCTTCATCTTTTGTCTATATATAAACACATAAGGAGCAGATCTGCCCTTGATGTCATGATAAGGTAAAGGTTCCCCTCACACATACATGCTAATCGTTCCTGACTCTAGGGGGCAGTGCTCATCTCTGTTTCTAAGCTGTCTGATGACGATTCCATGCTCATGTGGCGGGCATGACTAAACGCCAAAGGCGACGGAGCGTTCCCACAGAGGTGGTCCCTATTTTTTTACTTGCATTTTTTTACATGCTTTCAAACTGCAGAAGGTTGGCAGAAGCTGGGGAAAGTAATGGGAGCTTACTCCGTTATGTGGCGCTAGGGATTTGAACCGTCGAACTGCCGACCTTTCTGATCGACAAGCTCAGAGTCTTAGCCACTAAGCCACCGCATCCCCGATGTCATGATACCCAGTTCATTATTTAACCTTTATAAACTTGCAGACAACCCTGAGCGGCGTAGCAGATTGACCGACTGTCTCTTAAGTCATTATGAGAGCTTTTCTGACTGAGAAACAGGATGAAAAATATTCTACATAACCACATGTACCTCTACAGTCTTATAATCTAAACCCATACGGGATGGCACACTATTCTATTAGCTAAATAAATGACTAATACTAATTTCATGGCTTCAATTTTTATTCCTCATTTTTCATTTGACTCCTATTCCTATGGTGCGTAATTTCCTGATTTATAAAAACCAAAAGGCCATTATAAGAAGGCTGTCATCATATGATGAGTCTTAGCCCCCTCATTTAATGAAGTGTGATTTTCAAAAAAAAAAAAAACCAATAATCACACCTATACCTCTCTCAATAAGTCATTATTAATGGAAAAGAAATAGAGGGAGAGAGAATAAATCAATTCTGGATTTTCTTGGTTTTATTCCACCACCACCCTGTTGTTTTAGTATTTCTTTGTCCATTTTTGCATCAGTCTGTTTTTTTTAACCATTAAATAGAAAATTGTGTAAGAATGTTTTTTTCCCCTGAACTTAGCATTTAATATCATTAATACATTTAGTGCACTTTCCATCATTATATGCATTATTTTATACATTTTAATTTGGTTGGGGAATTCTAGTACAGCATTTAAGTAAGACGAATAGGAAGATATAGTCTCTCTATTGTCTATGCAGACAGTCCTTGGCTTATGACAGTTCATTTAGTGACCGTTTGAAGTTACAACAGCACTGGAAAAAGTGACTTGTGACAGTTTTTCCTACTTATGACCATTGCAGCATCCCACGGTCATGTGATCAAAATTCTGAGGCTTGGCGATTGGTTCATATTTATGATGGTTGCAAAGTCCCGTGGTCATGTGATCCTTTTTGTGACCTTCTGACAAACAAAGTCAATGGAGAAGCTGTCAGCGTTCCAAACGGCCGCAGAAGGAAGACTCCAAACACAGTTTATGTGAGAAACTGTAATGCTCTTAATCTCCTTTGATTTGTAGTTGGTACAAACTGACATTCATCACTTTGAGAAGTTATACTCAGTGCTGCCACCTAGTGCTCCCCAGCACCTTTTATTAGTGCTGCCGACCAGCCCGCGCACGCACCCCCACCCCATACTACCCCATCCTTTCAGGCCACCACGCCCCCTTTCAGCTGCTGTGTAAGCTTTCTAGATGCCTCAGCCCAGTTCTGTTGGTGGGGCCACACTGGTGCCTTTGCGTGAGCCAGCTGGAGCGGCCTCATTCTGCCCAGTTGGTGACTGGACTGAACGACGGCCCAGAGGCTGACAGAAGCCAAATTCACCGTGTTACTAACTTAACAACTACAGTGATTCACTGAACAACACAGGTCCTAAAAAGGGGCAAAATTCACTTAACAAATGTCTCCCTTAGTAATAAACATTTTGGGCTCAATTGTGGTCCTATGTTGAGGACTACCTCATATTTCATTTGTCCATTTTTGCATTAGTCTGCATTTTTTAAAAATTAAACAGAAAAATGTGTAAGATTGTTTTTCCTAAACCCAGCGTTTAATATCAGTTTCATTAATATATTTAGTGCACTTTCTACCATCACATGCATTTTTCATATGTTTTAATTTCGTTGGGGAATTCTATTACGACATTTAAGTAAGATGAATAGGAAGTTGTAGTTTATATTTGTCTATATTTCTATTAGCTATCGTGAATAAGACAAATGCTATCAAGTACATACAAAAATATTTCATAAGGCCAGTTCTCCAGCAGGCCAGCAAATGACTATGGATTCACTATTGATCCCACTAAGAGTAAGTATTAAAACAACTCCTGATGATTAGTCATGAAAAGCTCGCTGATAGTTTAGCTCCCGGGAGTTTTTCTCTCTTGCAACATCAATGTTGCCTGCTCAGTTGATACTTGTCTTTAAGTGAAGTCATCAATATTGTGTGTAGCCTTGCTGACAGTCAATGGGTCTCTAGGACATAACTTTAATTTCAAATGATTATCCATTAAGTCCCTCTTATTGTATCATATAAACCCCACCGTTTTCTCATGGAGACAACACTACATAACTCATATATTTTACTCTGAGAAAAAAATATGTCACAAGTACATCTTACAGGATGCTTCCAAATAAATAATTACTGTCAATCCCAGGTTTTCTCTTGTAATATGTTGCCTTTTTTTCTACCTGCTAGCTTGTATTATCTAATTATCAGTGGTGGAATCCAAGTGGTTTGCTACCGGTTCGGTGCACACACATTTTGAGTGCGCTTCCTGTGCATGCGCACCAACTGTGCTGTTACATGGCTTCTTAACTGCTTGATTTTGCTTACTGCAGACAGCCTGGGCGATTGGGAAGGCTGCAGAGGCACGCAGAACAGCTGTTCTGCATGATTCAGGTAAGTAAAAAAGAAAAAAAATGAAGGAGATATAAGAGAGAAAAGTGCAGAAGTAGAAGGAGGGCCCAAACATCGTTAGAGGTGGGTGGGTGGGGCCAAATGTCATCGCCGCTACCGGTTCAGCAGAACCGGTGCAACCAGGCTGCATTTCACCACTGCTAATCATGCATCAGTCTGTGCTATGTTATCACCCCTTAACATATTTTCCATAAAGTTACCACATTGTCCCGCATTTATTCATTGCATCTTGTCTGTTGAATAACTAATCACCCACCATTTTGTTTGCCTTTGCTTATCTGCTGATATTTTTATTTTAAAAAAAATCTTCACACCAAACAGCTCAGCTCTGTACTTCTTCCTCCTCATCCAGCGGAGAGTATATTTCATCATGGACTCTTAATATTAAAATTAACTGTTTAAATTCCATCTTCCATGAAGTTAATTTTGCTCCTTCGGTCACCCTGATCTTCAAAAATGTGTTTTGTTATCAGTACTGTGCTGAAGCTTAAAAAAATAACATAACCTGGTTTTCCTGAAAATAATAGCAAACTTGGTTCAACCTACCAGCTAGAAACTAGCTATCATTCTAAATGAAATAGATGACAAAATGCAGAATTATTTCCGATCGACATAGCAACACCATTCAAATCCTATCAATGTGATGCACAAGTTAGCTAGGTAATACTGTATCCGTAATTCAGTTCTGGAAATCAGAGATTTATTTTCCCCTCTAGCTCTTCTGGGGGCTCATTTTAATTTAGCTTATTTTATGATCCACAAGAGGCTTATTTTCATGCCTGAGGGAGATAACTTATGATGGTAAACAGAGCCTCTTGAAAAGGTAGCAAGTAGTAAGCTTATTGACAGAAATAAACATGTTGGGAAACTGACTACAAAACTGCCTGGATAGTATTTCTGACAAGAAAAGAAATAAGCCTAGAGGAGCATTCTAGATTTTTAAACGTTGGGGTGGAAACAATAGAAATAAGCAACATCTGCTTGACAATGCACATATTTTAGAACCAAATTGTCCTGGAAGACTTTCTCCTGATTTACTTGATATTAATCTTCATTGTGTGAGCAGTTGATTAAAAAAAAATGCACCCCTGAATCATATCGAATTTCTTCCGGTCCATAATGCTTTAAAGCGCGGGGTGTGTGTGTCTCAAACTCGATTTCATTGAGGGCCACATCAGGGTTGTATTTGACCTTGATTTGCTGGGTTGGGTGTGGCCAGGGTAGATGTGGCCATTTTGATGTCACTCATGTCAGGGGTGCCTGTAGTGGCCTGAGTGCTCTGCCAGCAAAAACGGGCTCCTGGGCTCCATTTTTGGACACAACGGCCTCCTGCAACCCTCTAGCAGCGAAAATGGAACTTGGGAGGGCCGCCGAGCTCTGTTTTCTGTGGTGACCTCCCAAGCACCATTTCCGCTAGCAGAGGCACTGCGGGCCGGTCCTTTGCTGTTTCCAGGATGGCCCTGCGGGCTGGATCTAATCCATGGGCTGGATTCAATCCGTGGGCCTTGAGTTTGACACCCCTGCTTTAAAGCAAAGTGAAGAAAGTTAATTTCCTTTGGGCCCTTCTAGAATTTCCTCAGTTTGGGCCATGATGGCTAAAACTCCTGAGTGATGATGTTCACAACATCATGAGGGCCATAGATTTCCCACTCTGTAAGAAATGATCCCATCAAACCTGGGCCTAACTTTCACCATCCTAGAATAAAGCACTGAATTTGACTGCATGCATGTCAAATAAGCAGGGTTTGGTGAACATTGTTTTTTTTACATATTTTCTGTCTGAGGAAAAGTCTCAGGAATGCGTGCTTTTTCTCAGGGAACTGTGTGCTTTGGGCTGTTCTGTGTGTGTCATATTTATATGGCCCCTGTTATGTAGTTTTTCTAAATCTAGATTGGGGGGTTGATGGCTTGCTATTAAATCATTGGCTGTTGTTTCCTTGTGCTTCCCAAGCCCTAAGTACAGGTAGGCCTCGACGTACAACAGTTCATTTAGTGACCATTCAAAGTTACAACTGCACTGAAAAAGCAACATGACCATTTTTTTAGCATTTCAATGTTCATGTGATTTACAATTGGATACTTGACATATTTATGACGGTTGCAGTGTCCCGGAGTCATGTGATCACCTTTTGCGACAAACAAAGTCAATGGGGGAAGCCAGATTCATTTAACAACCAGTGGTACTAATTTAACTGCAGAGATTCACTTAACAAATGGGGCAAGAAAAATTGTAAAATGTTTCACTTAGCAATATAAATCCTGGTTTCAATAGCGGTCATAAGTTGAGGACTACCTATATTTGATACGCTGGGGGTAAATCAGTACTCCTGTTGATTGACAAGGGACCTGTTTTTCTGGCTGTTTTTGTGCCTGCCCATCCAACAAACAAAATGGCTCTCACACAGTTTTTATCTTTTGTACGGGGGAGGGGAAATAGGTATAAATTGCATTAAAACATGCTTGAGGGATGAGCTTCTGCTGGTGCCCAATTATTTCAATTTTTCTAGTGCCAGCTCTAAAGTGAGCAGAGCTTCCATTTCTCAAAAAGCCCTTTACCAGCACTTTTCTATCTCTTTCTCTGCTTGTCCCCTCGTAAGCATACA
>JAEANM010024412.1:0-11161 GCA_017656035.1 Myanophis thanlyinensis
TCTTTCCTTTTTTTCTCTTAACTGTTCATTTGTGATATAGCTTTTTAAGCTTTCTAGCTTAAAAACTAATAAAGCTCTCTTTTAAAAAAAAAATAAAAAAAATACAATGATAGCCGCCAGATGTCACTCTTTCCAAGGTGTACAGAGGAAAGCTTAATATTTCTGTAAAACCGCAATCGTTTTGCTGCAGTAGCTTCAAATACATAAACAGCTGGCGCTCTAAAATCTTTCCAGAAATAGTTACAAAATGTGTAGTTTTTAATCTGATTAAAAGGAAAAATTTAAGATACTTTGGAAGTTCTGTAATACTTTTATTCATGTTGATCATTAAAAATGTTGAAGATTTTCCTGTCAGTTGGATCCACCCAGTGAGGCAATATTGTCCGAAAATATTTTCCATGGTCATGTGGCCAACACGGCTATATGCCAAAGGCTCACGTGATTGATTTAACTTCACATACAGTATGTTGCATACATGGTCATCTGTTGTTAGTTGCGAAGTCGTGTCCGACCCATCGCAACCCCATGGACAACGTTCCTCCAGGCCTTCCTGTGCTCTACCATCCCCTGGAGTCCATTTAACCTCACCCCGACTGCTTCAGTGACTCCATCCAGCCCCCTCATTCTCTGCCGTCCCATTCTTCTTCTTTGGCCCTCCATTGTTCCCAGCATTAGGCTCTTCTCCAGTGAGTCCTTCCTTCTCATTAGGTGGCCAAAGGATTTGAGTTTCATCTTCAGGATCTGGCCTTCTAAAGAGCAGTCAGGGTTGATCTCCTCTAGGACTGACTGGTTTGTTTGCCCTGTAGTCCAAGGGGCTCGCAGGAGTCTTCTCCAGCACCATAGTTCAAAAAGGCCTCATTTTTTTGGCCCTTGGCCTTCCTTATGGTCCAACTTTCACAGTCATACATTGCAACTGGGAAAACCATAGCCTTGGCTATGCACACTTTTGTTGGCAGGGGGATGTCTATGTGTTTTAGTATGTTGTTTAGTTTTGCCATGGCTTCCCTCCCCAGGAGCAAGTGTCTTTTAATTGCTTGGCTGTAGTAGTCTCCATCTGCGGTGATCTTAGAGCCCAGGAAAATAAAATCTGTCACTACCTCCAATTCTTCCCTGTCTCTTTGCCATGAATTGAGAGGGCCTGGTGCCATGATCTTTGTTTTCTAATTGTAAGGTTCTGAGTTACGCCTAAGCAAATAATGCCAAAGCAATCACTTAGACAAAGGCTTGAAAGTAAAAATCAACATTTAATCTTTCATTGAAGGAAATAAGCATCCAATACATATCGAGGGGTGTAATGGAAGGTCACAAATTGAAGAAGGCACTGTCTGTTCTTATATATGTTTCTAATCCCCCCCCCTTCATGTTTGTTAAAGATAGATGCTTTTCCTGAACTTATCTTCTTCCTGGAGTTCTTCTTTGTTCTCCCAATTTGCAACAAGGCCCCCTGGTGATTCCAGGAACAAGCCAGGTAATTACCAACATTAAGGTGAGCTTAAGGTGTGAAATGTGGATTCAATTTTGAGAGGTGCCAATCTTCTAGATCAGGGGTCTCCAACCATGGCAACTTTAAGACTTGTGGACTTCAACTCCCAGAATTCCTCAGCAAAGCAAAGCTGGCTGAGGAATTCTGGGAGTTGAAGTCCACAAGTCTTCAAGTTGCCAAGGTTGGAGACCCCTGTTCCAGATGGTATCAGAGGAAACAATTGGGTTTTGTGGGATTCCAAGCAGGATATTTCACGGATGCCCAAAAGGTTATCCAAACACATATATGGTTACAAAAAGGAAACAAATACATATGACTAAAGCAAATGTTTACAGAAACCAAAAGGCAAGTTAAAGTATTTGCTTTATAACTGCAAGTTAGCATATACATGTTACAGGAAACAAATGCATAGCAAATGTTCACAGAATAGCAGGCTTCTACATTACTAACTATAGACTTATAATAATTCTCTTAATTCTTCATTCCTTACTTATAATTCTCTACACATAATGTTGCACAGGAGACCATCATGTATAGCTGTTAGCAAAACCAGTCGACGGTAGTTTACGCCACGAATCATGATTAAACAACAGCACCGCACAACCCGCTTGCAGCCTCAAGGGGGGGGGGGGAATGCAACATCTCCCCCCCTCCCATCTGGACCTTCCGAGCCTCCAAATTATCCTTCTTGCCTTAAGGCAGGGGTGTGCAATTACGGCTCCTTCATGACTCGTGGACTTCAACTCCCAGAATTCCTGAGCCAGCATGAACCACGAACCCTGCTGGCTCAGGAATTCTGGGAATTGAAGTCCACGAGTCATGAAGGCGCCATAATTGCCCACCCCCTGTGGCAAGCAACTTTGCACCACCCGCTCCATAGAAAAAAGCGCCAGCTTCCCAGAGCGTCCCCCCTCCCGGCTTCAGCTTCCTAACGTTCCAAAACCTATCGTTGGGAGGGGAAGGATGGCCGAACCAGTCACAGCCTCCTCTTCCGCTTCTCTTGGCGGGGGCGCTCTAGCCCTCGCGGCCGCCCGAGCTAGCGCCTGCGCGCTGCTGCCGAGTCATCTCCCGCCCGGTTTCTCCCTCTCCGCTCTCTCTCTCTCTCTCTCTCTTTTCTTCTGCTTAGCCGCAGCGGCGGCGGCAGCAGCGGCTAGTTGCGGCTGAGGCGAAGCGGGCCTCCGCCAGCTATGGACCTGGAGGCGTCCGACGAGACGGGCTCCACTGGAGGAGCCGAGGCGGGAGCCGGAGCCGTCACCCCCGAGGCGGGCGGTTGGGGGGAGTCGGCGGCAGGAGGTGAGCGGAGGGAGGGAGGCGGCGCGCGCCCCGGTCCTGAGGCAGCCGGGGGGGGGGGGGGAGGGAGGAGAAAGAGAGGCCACGGGGTCTCCTCCTCGCGCCAGCAGGGGAGGGGGCTCGCCCTTCATCCCCGTCTGAGGGGAAACCGTCCTTTCCCGCCCGCGATGCGCTCGGCTGCCCGGCTTCGCCCTGGTCGCCCTCCCGGTGCCCGGGGTTGCTTTTCCTCCCTTCGGGGTTGAATTGGGATCCCCGAGGATGCTGAAGGCCCTTCGGGAGCCCTCGGTGGGCGGCTGGGGCTGAAGGTGGGGAGGGAGGGAGGCCGAATCGTTTCCTCCATGACTGATTTGCCCAGTGCTAACCCTGATCGTGAGGGGGAAAAAAACAAACACCCCCAAACCGCGTCTGGGGGGGGGGGAAGGCGGCATCATGGTGGGGGCTCTTGAGGCTAATCCTGGTTTGTTTGCTGGCGTTCACCGGAGGAGACCCGTGATTAGGTCGTCGAGGTTGGGTGGGGTGAGATGAGGGGGGGGAGGGAAAGAGGGTCTTGGGTTGTTTGTCAGCTGAGGCGCTGATGGCACAATTTGGGCTTTGGAATGAATATCTGCTGAAGGATGGTGGGGGTGGGTGGGTTTGAAAGTGGGTTCTTGATCATGGGTAAATACAGGTTCTCTAGGTTATTGATCGTGGGTAATTACAGGTAGTTCTCTAGGTTATTGATTGTGGATAAATACAGGTTCTCTAGGTTATTGATTGTGGATAAATACAGGTTCTCTAGGTTATTGATGGGTAAATACAGGTAGTTCTCTGGGTTCTTGATCGTGGATAAATACAGGTAGTTCTCTGGGTTATTGATTGTGGGTAATTACAGGTTCTCTAAGTTACTGATTGTGGATAAATACAGGTAGTTCTCTGAGTTATTGATCATGGGTAAATACAGGTAGTTCTCTAGGTTGATCGTGGGTAAATACAGGTAGTTCTCGACTGACAACTGTTCGTTCAGTGACCATTTGAAAGTCACAAGGTCACTGAAAAAAGGGACTTAACGACCATACTTCATATACTTTATATATGACCATTGCAGCAGCCTGGGGGGGGGGAACGGGGGGGGGGGGGAACGGGACACAGTGGCTTCAGATTTGGATGCTTGACGATTGGGTTCACATATCTGTGACGGGTACAATGTTCCCCCAGATCTTGTTGAACACCTTTTCCGACCTTCTGACGAGCAGTCAATGGTGGGGGGAGGGAGCCAAATTCAGATCAAATCAAATCAACTTTTATTCATCACATGCGCAGTCATGGTACGAAATGCAGGGAAATGTGTATTCATTTAACAACCAGGTTATGAACTGAACAACAGCGATGGTTCACTTCACAACTGTAGTGAGGAAAGTCGTAAAATGGGGCAAAACACACTTAACAGATGTTTCACTTTTGGCAGGATAAATGTTGGGCTCAATTATGGTCATAAATTGAGGACTGCCTGTAGTAGGACTTGAAGTAGAAGTGAAGATTTAAAGGTAGCCCCCTTTGCTTTGATGTTAGAATATGAATAAATAGAGAGATACATAGAGAGAAACAGATAGTCCTCAACTTACAACAAAAGTTCATTTAGTGACCAAAGTTACAACGGCACTGAAACATTTGACTTATGACCATTTTTCATAGTTACGACCTTTGTAGCACCCCCATGATTGTGTTCAAAATTCAAATGCTTGACCACTGGTTCATACTTACGAATGTTGCTGTGTCCCGAGACTTTTGCAACCTTCTGACAAGCAAAGTCAGTGGAGAAATCAGATTCAGTTAAAATGATCATGGGGTCCTCAGTATACAACATAATGATGTGGTGTTGATAGTGCACATTGAAATTGGATTGGAATACAACAATGGATTTGGGGGCAAAACCAAGGAAAGGGTAAAAGTATAGGTTTTATGTTAGGAAAAGCATTTTGGATACGTGGGGGAGACTGGGAGTTGCTGGGTTATGCACATTAGTACCATCCTTATTACCAATCATCAGTGTAATTAGCATTACAGATAATATTTGACTTAACCATAATTGAGCCTAAGATTTCTGTTGCTAAGTGAGACATTTGTTAAATGAGTTTAGCCCCCTTTCTTGCTATAGTTGTTAAGTGAATCACTGTAGTTGTTTGTAATCCGGTTAATTTAATCTGGTTTCCCCATTGATTTTGCTTGTTGGAAGGTTGCAAAAGGGGACACAGAAGCTGATCACATGGCCCCAGGACACTGCAACTGCCATAAAAATAAGTCAGTTGCGAAGTGTGAATTTTGATCACGTGACCATGGGGATGCTGCAAAGATAGTAAGCATGAAAAATGGTCATAAGTCACTTTTTTCACTGCCCTTGTAACTTAGAATGGTCATTAAATGTAGTACATTGACTACCTGTATAGTTTATGGAAGCAGTACATTGTAGAGTGACCAGAGAAGAGCATAAAAGGATAATACAGATTTATGGTACATAATAAGTTCATAGGATGAGATAATTGGGTGTGGAATGGAAAAATAATCAGAATGGAGACCTCAAGGGTAACTTGAGTTAGTGCTGATGTATAAGAATGAAAAGTTGAGGAAAAGGACATTTATAATAGAATGCAGCAGGAAGATTTTCAGGAGAAAAACTGGGTGGGGAATATTTAAGATTTTCTGGCAGAAATCAGGGATTTTAAGGAGAGACTGAAAGAGTGGGGGAGAAACCAGGCATAGGAGGATTAGAGAGAAGTGAAGCTGGGGTCTGGGACTGGAAAAGTGATTTGGGGGTTTACAGTAAATAATGAGTGTCCTGAGAGAGCGAACAAAAGTCTTGGAAGCAGGCAAAAGGCAGGAAATACAGTTTTGGGGAATATATCTTGGTAGTGTTGAGAGAGGTAATTTTAGAGAAAGAGGGATGAAGGAGAAGGCAGGAGTGGTGAAAACCTAGTGGGAGCTAGAGATTGTGTGAAAAGGGGCTTATTTTGCATTTTTCTGAGTTGAAAAGAGGACAGCTTTGTCATTAGGATGGGGGCAGAAGTGAGAAAATTGGTCAGCTGCAAGCAATATTGTTTGTGGGAAGGTGGACAGGAGACCCTTAGAAGCATGAAAGGAATATGGCAGAGTACGGACATAATCTGGACATAATCCAGACCCCCATCATCACTCTGACCCTCATGTATTAATGAACTTTATTTTTCATCCCCCTTCCAGAAAAATCCTTGGTTTAAATAGGATCTTTCAACATATCCTCCCAAGGATGTTTCTTGCATTTTATCTTTTTAGACTTTTCTTCTTAAAATTGAGAACACAGCTTGTTCTTTCTGTCCCCTCCCCCAGGGGATGTCATGCCATCATACTAGACTTCAGATAGGGTGTTTATTTCACCATACAAGTTAGTTAAAACTAATCAGCTGAGAATTAGAAATGCCTTGCATCTTTTGCTTTCCAGTTGATTTCATCTTCAGTGCAATCAAAGACGGTGACTTTTTAAACTTCCTATTTTTTAAAAAGGAAGTCTTTTGTCAGAAGGGAAAGTAATTTTTAATCATTTTTCTATTACAGCAGTGCATCTACTTCAGAATACCGTCCATGGCACAGGAAATTGCACCTCCCAATCCCATAATTAAAAAGTCTGTAAAAATTTAAAACCTACCCCCCTTTTTTTGAACATGAGTAATTTGCTGGGCCCCTAGCATGTGATAAAGAGCCTGGATAAATCAAGATTGTTTTCCCCTTCTTCCCTTCCAATGCCTGTGTCTAGGTGAAGCTGGGAATCACAATGTGTTCCTGATGATAAGGTACCAAAGGTTGCAATTTATCCTAGATGGGTTAATTTGTGCATATGTTGCCAGACTCCTGTCTGTATTCAGGAATGTCCTCATTACTCTCACCTTAAAGGTTCATGACAAAATTTGAATTCAGAGTCTTACAGGCAACATTTAATTTTGGATGATGGGAATGAGGCATGACTCTGAATATTTTGCTTGTGCTGGTAGAATTTGTAATGGTCTGTCTGTACCTGTAGGTTATGCTTGATATCCTTAGTCATAGATTAGGGTTCACACAAAATACTAAGCCACAATGTAGTTTGTTTTGTTCTGGTTTACTTAGTTGTTTATTTTACATTTTCCAAACCCTGCCTTTATTATTTTAATTTTAATTTTAAATTTTATAAAATTAATTTAATTTTAACTTTTAACTTGTATTTTTTAAAAATTTAACAGCTTATATAATGGTTTTAACTAGGTTTTTAGTTGTTTGTTGATGTATTTTTTACTTGCTTGTACACCGCCCCGAGTCCCTAGGGAGAGAGGGCGGTATATAAATTTAATAAATATAAAAAATATATAAATATAAAATATTTAAATAACTCAAGCTTGTTAAATTTATGCCTCAATTTTGTACCCAAAAGGATCTCAAAGTGGCATACAATATTCCTCCTCTTGTCTTGTCCCCACAGCCACGGACCAGTGAGGTAGGCTGAGAGAGAATGATTGCTCCAGTCTTCCAGTAAGCTCCATTGTCAAGACTAATTAATAAAAATATTAACTAATACTTTTAACCCAATGTTTCTCATTGCTGAAACAGCATTGCTGGCTGGGGAATTCTGGGAGTTGAAGTCCACACATCTTAAAGTTGCCAAGGTTGAGAAACGCACAGCCATAACCATACTTCAATCTTGAAACTAAGTCTTTAAGATGTAGACTAATACCTTAACTAAACTTCAGGTTTAGTCTGAAGTATGAACTCTGATGTTGGTATATTAACAATTGTAATGTCATTATTGTAAATCAGGCATTATGGGTTTGTGTGTCTGTGCAAATAAAGATCGGGTAGGTTTTAGAGCATGTTTGCCAACAGTCTTGACATAATTGCTGCATGGTGTTAAGTTGTCTCAGATGTCTTTTACTGGGTTTTGTAAAGCTTGTTGCACGTTGCATATTTGTCTCATGTATATTTAATACAGCTGGGAGTGAAGTTTATAAAGAGTCAGAGTGATCGCTGATTGCTCTTGATGTGGATTCCAAATAAGGGATAAGACAGAATGAACAAGCTTGCTTTTCACACAAAGCAGTTTTGCCCCTCCCCAGCCCATGCAGTGATCAAAGTGGGTTGCTGTTGGTTTGGTCACAACCTGAAGAGTGGGGGTGCTGAAGGAGGCTGTGGGCACGATGTCTCTTAAATCCTCTCTGGCAGGTGCATTACTTGAAGGGATTTTAAAAATCTCATCAGCATGCAGAGGAAGGAGAGCTTGGCTGAACTGTGTTATTGTGGCTGGATGGTACAAGGGTTTTAAAGTGCCATGTGATAAAAATCCTCCCTCATCATGGTACACGGTTTCTCCTTTACTAGCCTATCCTGGTTGCAGAAAGCGTCCTATTAGAAATGCAAAGAAGAATTAGACCAGCAAAGAAGAAAAACAATAATTTGGTGTCTTTTTTACTAACCCATTCCATTTCAAGCCTGAAAAAAAAATCTCAGGCTTTAGAGAGTAAAATGTTTTGCAAGCTATTAACTTGTGGGGAATACCTGCAAGCCTCGATTTACAACAGTTCATTTAGTGATGTTACGTCACTGAAAAATGACTTATGATCATTTTTCACACGACCATTGCAGCATTCTCGTGGCCATGTGATCAAACTTTGGCTGCTTGGCAATTTGTTCATACTGTATTTATCATGGCTGCAGTGTCCTGAGACCAGGTGATCACTTTTTGGGAACTTATGACCAGTAGAATCAATAGGGAAGCCAGATTCATTCAACAACCATGTAATTCACTTAATAACTATTTCACTTTTGGGCTCAATTGTGGTCCTAAGTCAAGGATTACCTGTAAAGTTAGAAGGAAACTGAGAGCTTGATTTGTCTAGTTTTCAACATATAGTTTGTTTTGCACCTACTTGGACTGATCACCAAACCTTTCCTGATATTCCAGTTACCCACAGGATCCTGGTTGTTGTAAACATCTCATTGTATAAGTGGCCATTGAGGCTGCAATTCAGCTGAGGGCTGATTTCAGTTCTTGAAAATCTTGGTGTTTTTTTCCATTAAGATTCTAGTCCTTATGATTGCCAAGCTAGTCCCAGCAGTGCATTGGCAATACCTGGTAAAATCTGAATGATGGTCCACATTCTCCAATCTTGCCCAATTTTCTGAAAACTAAATTAGCCTCTGATACCTTACACAGTTTTTGTTTTCTCCTCCAAGCTCACAGAGTCAGAATGTTATAAAAATAGAGAATATTTATGTGAAACGAGAGACAGAAACAACTTATTGGCCTCCATGCATAGATGCTGATTCCTGTTTCATTGGAAGGGGGAGCAGTTGATGGCTGTGTTTGGTTTTCTTTCGGTGCATAATTTGGATTGCCTATGTAAGAATTTAATTTAACAAAAAACAACAACTCCCCACCATATAGTTATATAAAAAGCTACAAGCACAAGCTTTGTAGCTATGGATTCTGTTAATCTGGTGACCAGGCTGCTTCAGCATTTTTTTGTGAGAAAGCCTGTTATAGAATGGCTGATTTTGTTCCCTTTCTTCTGGAAGGTGCTTAAGCAGTGTTGTGTGTGTGTGTGTGTTGTGGAGAGAGAAAGAAAGCTGCATATAGCCATTTTGAACAGCACACTTTGCTTTGGCTGCAGCATGGTTCAGGGGTGCGAAGCAAGTTGGTGGGGGGATATGTGTAAAAATCTCCCAGTGCTGAGTAAAGTATGCTGAAATGAAGGGAGAATGTGGGGCGAGGAGAAGGGGGTGATAAAGGGATGGTTGGGGAGGGGGCTTTATAGGAAAAGGGGACAGGATTTCACTGTTGCTGCCAAACGTGCCAAATTAGCAAGACTATATACAGGTGGTCCTTGACTTATAACCGTACATTTAGGGACTGTTCATAAGTTACAATGGCACTAAAAATGTGACTTATGACCATTTTTCACAGTTATGAGCTTTGCAGCATTCTCCTGATCGCATGATCAAAATGGAGATGCTTGGCAAACTGGTTCATATTTATGATTGCTCACTTAGCCCACTTAACAAATGTCTCAGTTAACAACATAAATGTGGTCGTAAGTCAAGGACTACCTGTAGTTTTGTTTTGAGTGGTAGTTCATAGCCCAAGTCAAATACAAGAAGTCCTCGACTTAACAACCACAATGGAACCCAACGTTCATGTTGCTAAGTGAGACAGTTGTTAAGTGAGTTTTGATTTATTTTACGACCTTTCTTGCCTTACATGTTAAGTGAATCACTGCAATTGTTAATTTAACAATGCTGTCATTAAGTGAATTTGGCTTCCCTGCTGATTTTGCTTGTCAGGAGGTCGCAAAAGGCGATCACAACCCCAGGACACTACAACCGTCATCAGCATGTGAATTTTGATCATAGAGAGTGCTTCAACAGTCGTTAAGTGTAAAAAACGGTCATAAGTCATTTTTTTTCTGTGCCATTGTAATTGTAAGTTACAATTGTACTTGTAGGTTAAGGGTTACCTTTACTATATCAAATCACAGAGGCAAACTATCATTTGGAATAGAATCTGAACTGAGAAACCACAAAGTTTTGAACTGAAGCGAGCACAAAGCATAGCTTGTATAATAACTGTGATTTAAAGTGAGCTTGCAGGTCATGATTTAAGTTCATTATGCTTTGGTGCGATGTCAGAATCGGTAAACCTTTGTTTGCTTTTTGCTCTGGCTTCAAGAAAAAGAGCACTGGATGAGACATGCAGCTGTGAAAGCCAGAGGGAAGCTCCGAAACAGATTTTGACTTCTAAATCCCATTTCATATAAGTTGCAGCTTGGCGTGCAGTCTGAACTGAGCAGTGATTCAGAGAGAATTAAGCCGCAGAAGCCTGATTCATACATAACATAAAGCCATAAACTTTGATTTCCAAACCACAGTGGCTGGATCTCCCCCATTATGGTAAGCCAAAACAAAACCAACACATTATGGGTTTAATGCCATGCATGAACCCTCTGGCACAAGGCAACAGAAGGCTAGGTGGCCCTCAGTCTTAAAATGCACGCAATATTGGGGCTTCCCTTCCACTGCAGCCATGTAGGGTTTAGCACATAAATGATCATGAGCTTTTAAGGAAAGATTTAGGAATTAGGAATAATGCAAACTGACACCGTATCTGCATCCCTAGGGGAAAATCAAGGCTTAAGAGGGGGGGCAGCAAGCTTGTATGTCACATTATGCCTGGTGATAATGTGATTTGTTTGGGTTTGACCTAGGCCAAGTTTGCAAGGCACGCTAAATGAATCCTGTGTAATGTGAGGCTATAGAGAGATGCTTTGGTGTAGCGCAGGGCTCGGGAACTTTGGCTCTTTCATGACTCATGGACTTCAACTCCCAGAATTCCTGAGCCAGCCATGCTGGCTCAGG
>JAEANM010024413.1:0-11161 GCA_017656035.1 Myanophis thanlyinensis
TATCTATCTATCCATCTATCTATAAAAATATATCGATGCCAAATACGCATACATATAAACAAGACAAAGATGGATTTTTAGAAGTTTATGATAGAAGAAAATTCTTGTTTTGATTTTATATTATGGAGGGTGCAGTGGTAGACAAAGTCACATTTCACTGCTTTCACGATTCTTATTTGAAGGAGTTCGTTTGCAATACGTTGGCTACGAAGACACTTCTCAGCTTATTCAGCTAGCAATGGAAGCAACTGAGGAAGAGGTGGGGCTTTGAATTGAATTTAAGGTTCAATAGAATATTCAAAGGAAATATTGCAATACACTTCCTATTCCATATTTTAAGATATAGTTGAAGGTTATGCATTTGTAAAGGCAAAAACAACTTTTGGGATCTTCCCCACCAAGCAACTGATTCTATGCGATCAACAAGAAAATACAACTATAATAGGTTACTGCCTTCCTCTTTGTTCTTAGATTCAATTAATGGCAATAAGGGAAGGTGGATATCTGAAATGGCAATTCTTTATTTAGAGAATAGTGTGATAATGCAGAAAAAGAAATGGGATTCCTATACTATACTTGTAATAGTTTTTATTGAAGTTGGGCTTTCTTTCATATACAGGTAATTCTTGACATGGTCATAATGGAGCCTGTGTCCATTTATGTTGCAAAAGGCCATAAATGCAGGCCAGTTGCCAAGGATCCCCAAAGTGGCAATGTGATGGGGAGGGGCCATCAGAATTTTGGAACAGGATCATAAATTCCTTTTGGTGAGTCCATCATAACTTTAAACAGTCGCTAAGCAGCAAGTTGCAAATCAAGGACTACCTGTATGTATTTGTCCATGATAATATTTAATTATATAACAGAGAAAAATTGTAATACTTTGCATGTAAGTTGCTTGTATCTATAAATCTGAAGGAAAAATTCCTAAGGGTGTCATGTCATATCATTAATCAGAAGATGAATGTTCAAGCTTTGAGACACAAGGTGGCACCATTACTACACGTCTGATTGTTAGATTGCATGGTAAATTGTGAAAATCAATTCACACAAACATATTCTGTGTTTATACATTCTTGTTTTTAATTACTGACATATAAGCCAGAAAACATCTACTAGGCAATTAAGATCATTTCATCATCAAAGAAATGAAATTTAAACATCCGGTATGTTCTTAACTATCTCAATCTTTGCTGATTTCACTTATTTATTTACTATTTGTGAGACAAATAAACTCTGTTATACATATGTTGTATATTTGCACTGTGTTACATGAAAGAAGAACTGGAATGCATCATTCATTAATTTTAAATAACTTCTTTTGAACTTGTGTTGAATTCATATTTTATATTTCATAAAAATATATTTAATATATTTATATTTTTATACTTAAATTTTATATTTTAATATATATTTTACACAAAAATAGTTTGTTGCAAAAGTGACTGCCTGCAAACCATAGCCTAGTACAGTGTGCAGGCCAGCTCTTATTATAATCCAAGCTCAACAATTGGCCTTTTTATATTTGACTGTTGTATCCTTCCAAGTACAAGTGCCAACATAGACATGTTAGAGATTCTTGAGTATGCAATTAGAGATTTCAGGACAGAAACTTTCAATAGCCTTGAAACATCTGGATCAGTGCAACAGTCAGATCCTGACTCTACATAGCAATATTTGGCCTACTGTTTTCAGAAAAATTCCCTTGGCCCCCTGAAGATGTTTTTATGGAGACCTACAGAAATGTGACTAAATGATTAAGGCTTAGCTCTTAGCATCTGTATGGATATAAATTAAGAAAGATAACATCAGGCATCTTGTATATTCTTTTCCCTTAAAACTTTTCCTGTTGCTTTTTTTAGAAGACACTGGAATGTCAAGCAAAACCAGGGTCACACCCTGTAGTGAAAGTTGTCACTGCTTCTCAGTCTGTTTAGCTGAGGCTGCTATGTACATGGCCTTCTCCAACATACCAGTACGACTTAATTATACACAAAAAGAGGATTTTTAGACCACCTGCGACAGTGACAAATATTACCCATCACTGTCCTGTTGTATTTAGGAAATCATACTTTTGTTCAGAGATTAAGGGTACTTCCACATTAAGGTTCTATGACAGCTGAAAAAACAGCTCCAACTCTCTAATGCTGGTCCTACTAAAGATACTATTCAACTTATTTCTGATCCAGAAAAGTTGAGACTGCTACCTAGGGTAGTTTTTGTTTGCTTCAAGAGGCTGTGACTCTGTTTCCCCAATGGTAGGAATGCTACCTTAACTCTCTTCCTGATTCCTGAGCTTGAGGTTGGAAAAGGGAAATGCTAGTTTGATGGGCTTGCAGTGCTTCCTTAAAGGCTAAGAAATGAAATTAACAGGGATATTATCCGGGTCCTTCCATCAATCAGATTCTTATTCGGTAATCACTCCAAAACATCTTAAAGACAGCTCTGCAATTGTATTACCTCCCAGCAATCTGACATGGTTGGGAGCAGGCAGGAAACTGCATGAGCTAAAGATTTTCTCCAATCCAACAAAAGTGTGCAAAAAAATCCCAACCGTATTCTGTTCTTCCAAGTCCTAACTATGAGAGGCAGGGTGAAACAAAACAAAATGGTTTGTGAATGAGGAGAAGAAGAAGGGAAAAAAAGCCCACTCAGCTTCATGGAATTCCAAGCATCATATGATCAAGGTTTTGCCAATTCAACTATTTATTTATTATTTAAATTTCTAAACCGCCACTCTCCCGAGAAGGGACTCGGGCGGTGTACAACCATCTAAAAACAAGGTAGTGACTGACAACAATTAAAAACATTAAAAATATAAAATTAAGTGGTTAGAAATTATAAAATTATAAAAAAATTAAAATTTAAAAAATTACTATTTTTACTATGGCACTACTAAGCTGGAAGAAAATTACCTTAACTGCCTACAAAAGCTAATATTGTATAGGAATACAGTGGAGCAACAACCAAGCCAGATGGATGCAAATATCATGTATAATAGAGCCATCAGTTTCTCATGTCCCCTCAGTAAGGGGAACCTTGCATATGAAGCTCCAAACAACAATGGACTATCTTTTTTTCCTTGATGATCCTTGTGGGGAAAGAGGAGAGAGTTTGGTTGCTGTTCCTCTTACATGCTAATTCCATAAACTAAAATGTTTGTTGTTGCTCAGGTGCTAAGCCATGTCTGACTCCTTATGAACCCATGGACTGCAATATACAGGCCCCTGTGTCCTCCACTGTCTTTAGAGTTTGCTCAATAGCTAAAAATGTGCTTTTGCAATATCACCCATCCTTGAAGTGGCAGAAAACTACATTAGCATGAGATTTTCTGAACCCATTGCTGATTCCTATTCTAATGCCTTTGTTCCAATTCTTTACAATTGCCTTCCCTAAGGCAATAGGTGACAAAGCCTAGCAAGATTTTAGATAAGCGGAGGGTGCGCTTACATGCCTGAATTAATTTGGGAAAGACTGCTTTAACAATATAGCTATATTTAACAATATATAACTAAGGATGACTTAAATCCCCGCTCACAGGATGAAGGCAACATCATGGGGATAGGCAAAAGATGTCAGTGGGCAATATTTAAGCCATGCCTAGAGACAAGTAAAAAATAATACTCTAAATTATTTATTCAAAATGCAAGGGTATTCACTAAATAGGAATTCTCAATTGGCTTCCTTAGTGGAAAAGAATGGTCTTACCACCTACTTAAACTCTGACAGGAGAGGTATATTCTAAATCCCCTCCCTCTGTTAGGAAGTGTCATCTATTGCAACTCAGGAAGAGCGACTTTTCTGTTGTGGGTGCCCGTCCTCTGGTATATCATTCCCCTGATTCTCTTGACCAGATCTGGAAACTTGTTTTGTTACTGAACCTGGGGCCCTGGGTGTGTGGTTGAGTCTGTATTATGGCTGTGTCAATTGTGTCAGATGGCCTACAGCTGCAGTTTATAGTATGTACTGCTTTATGTTTTTATCTTGTTTTCAAGTGTTGTTAGTCACCTGGAGTTGTGTTGTTTGAGACAGGCAGCAGTATAAATTGAATGAATAAATAACATCCTCCAGACAGGGTTAGTATGGTTGAAAAGACATGGTGTCCTACCCAAGAAACTAACTAATCTGTACCCCAAAAATTTCTAACAGTGTTTTGAACTGGACCAACAACAGAGTTATTTTTAATTGGTTTCACATGCTTAATGCATTAGTCATCAGATTTTAGAACAGAGAAATGGATAGATACTTCTGTTCTTATTTAAAAGCACAATACTCTGTTTCCACAGAGCAAAGCAATTTAGAAATTTGCATGAGTGTGATGATGGAGCTGAGAATAGGGTGTCATCCATACAAACAACAAAACTAAGCAGCTCTTTTGGAATGATACAAACTCCTGTGGCTAGAAACTGAGAACATTATAGCAATTAAGGTACATGAGTTACTGTAAATGCAAATGCAAATGATCAAAATGGGGTTCAGATCCAAGTTTTAAGTTTGAAACTTGAAGATTTTGGTTCTGCGTTGCCTAGAGAACCCAAAATACAATTTACTATTTCAGTAAAACATAAATTGAAAAAGTTCCAGAAGAGTTTTATAAAAATGACATCCCAAAATTATAAATATAAATATAATTATATAATATATAATAAAGATCACCAAACAGCATTAAGATCAATAACACAAGAAATGAACAGTAAGAATGGAATAGGAAGCCTGTACCACAGTTTTAATGTTGTCACTGAAAAGGTCCTTACCAGACATGTTTCCAGCTGATTCTCCTTTCTTAGGAGTATTCATAATAAATCAAATGAAGCAAACAAATGAAGCTCTCAGCTGATAACCGGGAAATTGTTCCTCCAGATAGGCAAGAACCACTTTGTAAAGAGATGTAGCTATTGCAACTGAAGCAGGACAAGTGCCATATGTCTCTGATAGGGCATACCCAACAGCAGTCTAACTAAAACATTCAGGATCTGTTGCAATTTCTATATATTTCTTTCAAATGTATCCCCAAATAAAGTTCTTTGCAGTAATCTAGTTTTGAAGTAAGCCAAGTTAGGTGGGGATGAAGTTGGTAAATCAAGAGGATGAAAAAATGTGTTCCTTGCTTCCATACATGTGGATCGCTTGAGTATGCATAAATACCCCAGACTGTGAGCCTTTTAGGGAATGAACCCCATCTGGAATTAGAAAGTTCCCTCCAAATGGACAGAGATATGTCTAATCAACAAACCTTCAGACTTCCTTGGGTTCAACTTTAGCATGCTATATTTCATCTAGACCAGGGGTGTCAAAGTTGATTTCATTGTAGGCCACATCAAGATTATGTTTTACCTTGGATGGCTGGGGGTGGGGCATGCCCAAGTGGGCGTGGCAATGGTGGGCCTGTGTGGACTGGGGGGGGCACCTGTAGTGGCCAAATGGTAAGGCAGGATTTCCCTGAGACCCTCCTTCACTCTCATTATACAGGTAATCCTTGAGTTACCAGTGTAATAGAGCCTTCCAATTACATTCATAACCTGAGGATTTGTTTGATTGACTCATATTATTCTAGACTATAAGCAGGAGTCAGTCCTGATTTTATGCAATCTTTATTTATGAATCTGATACATTGCTTCAATCCCAATAAACTCTAGCCATTGCACAAATATTGCTAATGCCCCCAATTATTCTTATTTCCAAACAGATTTTTGACAGTTGTCTTTTCTATGATTTTAGTCATGATACATAGAGAGTGTGATGGCTCAGTGGTTAAAGATGCTGAGCTTGTCTGTTGGAAAGCTGACAGCCCATGTTCAAGACCTGAGCACCATATGACAGGTTGAGCTTGCTCCAATTCTTGCTCCAATCCTTGCTCCAATTCCTGCCCATCTATAGCAGTTCAAGAGCATGCAAATGTGAGTAGATTAATAGGTACCACTTCCATGGGAAGGTAACAGCATTCCATAAGCATTTGGCATATAGCCATGCTGGCCACACAACCACAAAAATGTCTTTGAACAATGCTGGCTCCCTCAACCCAAAAATGGAAATGAGCACTGTGCCCTAGAGTTGGACACAACTGCATAGGGAAACCTTTCCTTTATCGTTACATAGATGCAAATGTTGCAAAGTGATCGTCCATACCATTTAGGGATGTCATGGTGCTGCATGGCCAACTCTTGCCTTAATGGAAACAAAATCCAGTTACTCTTTCAGTGCCATCAAATTCTGGTGCTATTAAGATTTATTTGTAATAAATCCCAATGATTTATTGGCTTTTAGGAGACAAATAGGAACTTCTATTTAATTAATTTCTTCCATGGTAAGAAACCTCTGAATTATACATATTTAATTATAACTCAGATTAATCACTTGGTAATACATTTTCCCATAATTTTGCAGTTGCTGCATTAGTGTCATGCTGTCCCGAAACCTAAAGTTATTGTCAAAATATTGATTTGTCTCAATTTGCAAATACTGTTGATTTAGCTTGATTAGTTCCAGACACAGATGTTAAAAGAGGAGGAGAATTGTTATCTTTAAACTATGCTAGACGTTCTATTAGGACCAAGTTAATTTTGCTAATTTGATGACTGAGGACTTTTGGTCATTACATATTCTAGGAATATATTAGAAACTACACTTTTGCAAAGTACAAATAAACAAAATGAAAGAACAGGGAACAAGCTGTATTTTGAGATCTATTAACTGTTTTTCTCAAGAAGGTTCCAAACACAAATCTGTTCTCCGATACTTCAAAATTGCTCATTCAAACTTGGTGTCAGTTGCTAAACAACATTGCTTGTGCCAAGTCTTTGCAGAAAGTTTTGCATCCCAGTTCAACAAAGACTTGTTTGTTGTTTTTATGGTAAACTAGGATGCACTAGTTTAGAACTTCTAAAATTATAGATAGGTTTGCCTTCTTTGAAAGCACAAGGGCTAATAAAAGTTATTTCTGTTCTTCCCTTAGGCCAGGGATGGGCCATGTTGGCTCAGGAATTCTGGGAGTTGAAGTCCACGAGTCATGAAGGAGCCGTAATTGCTCACCCCTGCTTAGGCGGAGAAACCAGTTTGATAACTTTGGACCAGTCACTGTCTCTCAGCCCAACCCACTTCTCAGAGTTGTTCTTGTAGGGAAAATAGGAGGAGAGAACATTATGTTCTCCATCTATTTCTAAAACAAAAATACAGGCTATAAATGCAATTAAATATTAAATAGCAAAATGTGTTATAATATTTTAGTTACTTCCCCATCCTTCCATATTGTGGTTTTCTTCCCTGCCTATATTTGTTCTCCTCATTAACATATTTTATCTCCTTTATCTATATAAATGTTTTAAATACATTAATCTTCTTTTCACCCTTTCCATATGTTCCTTCAGCTTCCAAAATCCATGCCTTTCATCTAACAATACTCCTTTATTTTTCTCTTCCTCTCTTCTCCTTTGTCCCTCTAAAAGAGCTTCTCATATTTTTGCAATCTGACTACCAGTTTCCTTCCTGTTTTTAGCTCAGCTTTTGTCTGCTCTTCTGCTATTGTTTATGAGCTGCCATGATTGGGAGGGGGAGGGGCTTTTTAGAAGAAACCTTTTTTAAAAAAGGCTGACAGTTATTAGAAACAAATTTACCAGCTACTGAAATAGAATCCAACCCTCAAGGAAACTGATGTGTCAAGGGAGAAAGCCTAAGAAAGTTTTGCTGTTTGACACTACACACTTACAAACCAGTTGCCACTGGAGTGTACAATTCACACACAATTTTGGTCCTTCACAATACAAAGGAGGCTACAACTGCTACCACTGAAAACAGAACATAACCACAGCTCGTTTTAAGAAAAGGAATTGAATCACAGATAAAAAAAACGGGCAAAAGAATTAATGCTTAATTAAATGTTAAGCCATAATCCTTTTTATGATGTATTTAGATAAAAATGTACTGAAGTTGGCTTTGATCCAGAGTAGAATTTTCTGTTTCTCTGTTTTGGGCTAGGCAATAAGACAGAATTGGAAGCCATTGCTCTGTATTCCAATTCTATTGACATCCAAAGTGTCCAAAATAATAACTCTATTTTCTTCTTCTCCTCCTCTCCTTCTCCTCTTGTTCCAGCCAGACAAAGCAACATACAATAAAACACCAATATTACTTTTGTCTTTCCTGGCCAGTTAGCCTATTAGAAAAAATAAAACCATATGTATAAAATAACTGTAAATATGTGCTAAATCAATATTTGTTTCTGTTGAGATTATAAAAAAACACTGTATAGAGAAGCCTTTTAATAGTACAGAAGCATTCCTAGTGCATCTATCACTTTTTGTCTTCCACTAAGAGGACAGGATCCCCTTTATATATATTTTTCTTTTATTCATGGTGATTAAAGAACTCAAGAGCAATAATTATTGCAGGTATTGGTCTATGTTTCATACCTTTGCCTTTTATTCTAGATGCCTTTGCATAGCTCCATTCCATCGTCATATCCTATAAGGAGAGGAAATACTAGCAATTTCTAGCATTCATGTGATAACACAGATAATTACAGTAATCTAATGAAGCAGAAGCTATAGTCTTAAAGTTTAAGACTTACTTAGTTCTTCTATACTTCTGATCTTACCTATAATACAGTGAGTAGAGAAGAAAGAACAATTGGTATATTATGTCTATAGGCATAAAATCCCACAAATTAGGAAGTCGGTGACTTTCTCCTTCCCCAGTCTCATTTTTCTTTGGAACTGCTAATAATTGAATAAGAGTTCAGTTATCCCTCTGTTTATATGTCAAGGAGCTTAGGGTACCAACAGCTGAGTTTATGATTTCCATATATGTTGGATAGCAGTACTTATTATCCCAGATGTTTGGGTATATTAATTGGAATCTTAGACCTACAGCATCTGAAAGCTACACTTTTCTCACTGCTGGTTTTATCATTCCACTATAATAGTCTAGCAATAGTGAATAAAACCCATCAGGATCATCCAACTGTTTAATTAATCATGGCCCCATCATGACTGGGAACAATTGCTCAAAATAAATGCATAAAATAACTTTGAATTAGTGATTTTGACCCTGTCATTAATGCAGTGAGTCTGCAGGCTGATAGGGTTAAGCACACTGTATTTATTTGCCATCAAATTCTTATAAACAGCGCTTTAATTAGAGTAAAGGAAACAAAGTGGATGAACTGGTTTAAAGAGAATGTGACGCCCTTGTGAAAGAGAAGAGGTTAGTGATACTAATGAATACAGGACACCTTGTTGCAGACCACTGGATGGCTGGTAGGGGTGGTAGTTCTCATCCCAAGCAGGGATGGGTGATACAGAACTATTTCGCCAATGCAGTTTCTCTAAACTTAGCTTGTACAGTTTATACAATGATGGAATTGATCCTAGGTTTGCTTTGTTGTAATTGTGTTAAACCTTGGATATAAACTATCCCCACTATGGATATATTCTCACCAATTTGCCAATGCTGTATACATCAACTGCTTTTGCTTGGCTTGTAGCAGATTATTTTTTTTTTAAAAGAATATTTTATTTTGCCATTTTTTATTTCTTGTGAACATATTTCAAGGATAATTTCTAGGGGTTTGTAAGCTGTTTTGTGAGGTTGTTTTGCTTGGAAGCTAAAAACAAGTTTTAAGCATCTTAAATTCATAAATAATTGAACAGATGCAGGAATGTTTGGGGTGTTTACAATTGCCTTGTGCTTGATCAATAACTCAATCCAGGTCCTTTCAATTACTGATATAAAATTAAAGACATTGCATTTAAAAATCTCTAATTTATTATGTACAGATAGTCCTTGTTTGGTGGGCTATAGTTGGGACTAGCAACTTGGTCATTAAGCAAAGCAGTCATTAAGTGAAGCCAAAACAGTGCTGATGATCTTACTTCAATTTTTCTTGGCTTTATCATCTACAAAGATAATATATGTGAATGCTGGTTGCAAAGTGTTTTTTGTCATCAGTCACTAAATGAGAATCGCTTGTTATAATTTAAAATAAAGAATGGAATGAATGTAACTTAAATTTGGAGCCTTTTTCAGGTTACTTAATTATAGCTTAGAGACGTTCCTTTTCTACTTTGTCCCCATCAAATTACTTTAATTTTAAGCCCATGATTAGGTCAGGTTTAGGCTCTTTTTAAAATATCAGTTTTAGAGTAAGGGTTACCATTTAAAGCATCTCCTTCTGAGAAATTCATTAAATTTTATCATCCATTGCTAAAGGAAGGTCAAGTGACTGCAAGGACTGGGCCCAAAATTAACAGAGGTAGGATCAACAATGGGGATCAACTCCCCCCCCCCCCCATATAGTTTTCTGCCCACTTGGGGTTGTGTATGTAAGTGTTGGACTGTGACTGAGTTTCAACTCCACCCTAACTTAGGGCTAGTCATTCATTTTTATCTAACTTACCTTAGAGGATCTTGTGAGAATCAAACAGTAATCCTCATATAATTGCTCAGATCTCCTGGAGTTAAGGCAAGATAGAAACTTAACAAATTCAGCAGTGAGGTCCTTTTTTCATTACAGTAAAAATAAATGCACCTGAATAGCAACTTACAGGCTTTGTGCTTCACGTACATCCATATGATGTAAAATAATTCATTTTGATTTATTTAAAAAAACACACCTCTCTACACTCATGTCTTAACGTGCAAACAATTTCAGGATGATGCCACTTGTTGCTCATGACTCAGATATGTGGTGAGCTGAGATGCTTGGATGTAGATTGCCTCGCTTATAATAACTTAGGAAATCTATCCCCTCCTACAATTCTACATTTCTTTAACAGCTGTGGAATATAGGTAGTCAAATAGTTACTTTTTTCTTCTCCCGATTATTATTAGGCATGCTGGAAGAATTCTGTCCTGGCATGTACCTCCATTAGAGTTGGAGCAGACTGACAAGAATGTCTCTATTAAGAAAGTTGGACACAAGCCTTTGATCTTGCTTTATAGGGATATACAATCATGTACAATGCAGAAAAATTATGTTTTATTCTTTTTTCGTAAGAGTTTGTTGTCAGGCAACATGGACCAATATAAAGCTGCATCATACAAAGTGAGGAAAATGGTGAAAGAGGCCAAGCAGCGATATGGAAAGAAATTGGAATCACAGCTTCAACAAAGCGACTCCAGAAGCCTATGGCAAGGCCTAAAAACAATAACAGACTATAAACAACCA
>JAEANM010024414.1:0-11161 GCA_017656035.1 Myanophis thanlyinensis
TATTCTATTCTATTCTATTCTATTATATTCTATCATTCAGGAGTTTGGAAATAGTATGATGGTACCAGTGTATACAGTAAACAACAATTTGCCTCTTTTCTACCTACAAATTCTGGGTATCTTAATGGTTTAGGGCAAATAGGAATATACATTCTAAAACTTTAAACAGACAAGATGACTGTTACGTATGTATGTAAATTGCACTACAACTGAAAGACCAAGTTCATAGCCTAGATTGGCTTTTATGGTCTTGTTGCTTTAAGGCAAGGTTCAATTGCAGTCAATTACATTGACTTATAAATAAGTTAACTTATGACTGAGAAATCAGATCTCCTTTACTCAGTATCTATTCATCTACCTGTTCAAAGAAACATCACTCATACAAAATGCAACCATCTCTAGGGCCAGATGATCAGGCAGGTAACTCTAAGTTGCCCTGAGAACCAGGATATTTTCAAGCTCAATTCAAAAAGTTCTCCCTAAATTGCAAAGCCTTAAATCATAAATAAATCATCTGTAATTTGATCCATAAGCATGTATAGAATCATAGATTCTACAATTTGCTGAAAAACCAATTACTGGTAATCATAAGTATTTCTTTAAAAACTCAGCTAATACAGTAAGTGCCATATGTAGAGTTGCAGGCTAATCTTAACAGACACTTGATGACTGATAGACCATAAAGTAGTGAGCAGGTCTTTTTGTTTTTAATGGTAGCATTTTTTATTTTTCCAATATAACTTGCACAAAGGATACAATAAAACCAGTATAACTTTCCATTTCCATAAGAACCATTTCCATATTTATTTTCCATTTCAGTAATTTACAATATATTTTATCATTTATCTCATATTCACAAATGTACATTATTTACATTTGTCAAACATATCTTATACCTTGTTCACATATGTCTCAGGTAATTGTCCTGTTTCCTTACTTTTGATGGCCAACTAATCGCTCTGTTAAACATCTGTAGAGGAGTCTGGTGGTTGGTATTTCACTGCCAATAATAGTAAGAATTTTCCACTGTACATTTTGAAGAAAGTTGTCTCTTTGCTTCCTTTTCTCTTAGCCAGACTGCCTGCTGCTTTCTCACTGCCTTTGCTGAGAGTAGAACTCAGCTTCACACCTATCTTCAAATGACTCTGCTTAAAATTGATAATTTCCCATAAGAATCAAACCACAGACTGGGGAAAGCTCAGAGTTTCCTGCTACTCTCAGCCAATGGAATGGAACAGAATGGTGTGGCAAATGTGTGAAGTGTAGGGGGGGGGGGAGAACAGTGAGCATATCATAAGTGATTCCAGATTATGACCTAAAAATTAAACCCTATTGAAGTTAAAGGAACATATTTTAAGTAAATATGACTGGAATCACAAAGCAAATTGTTGAAAAGTGTAGCATGACAGAAGCCATTAAATCTTTGAAATGTTTCCAGATGTTTCTCTACATGGATTTGAAAGTGAATACAATGAATTATTCTCTAGAATTAGCTTTAAGATATCAAATGCCAGCTGTCATCTGTTTCCTTCCTTCCTTCCTTCCTTCCTTCCTTCCTGCAACCTTCCTTCCTGCAAAGAAATATGTCCTTTCTATCACAGAACTAAGCCTTCTGCTTTACTGGTTCTTGTATCTCCCCTGCACTACTCACCATCCTTAGGGACAGAATTATCATGGGATGCTTCTGTGACTTTGGTGCGAGAGGGACATTAGTGCAAGGACTCTTACACAAAGTGGGAAATTGAATGTATCTATTAATCAAATTTCTGTGGCCGCCTATCTCACAAAAGGTGACTCTGGACAGCATACAACAATAAAACAATAAGTTATTTTTAAAAAATACATAAAACAATCATGACCTAAAACCATTGTACAACAATTATAAAAAGAGCATTAAAAACAATAAAACTTAAAATTAAAACAGGGAAAGAAAAGAACAGACAGAAGGATATTCGTAATAACAGAACCACCTCATGAGTTCACCCACCCCTGGGGCCCCAGGACTGCTGGCATTGCAGGGTCTTGGGGGACCTTCGAAAGCTCAGGAGTAATAAGGCTGACCTTACATACACCGGGAAATGCAAGCAGCAAGAATCCATACAGGAGTAATAATAGAGAGGGAAGGAGGATCTGTGGAGCTGTTTTTTTTTTTTTTCTTTCCTTTCTTAGAATGAAAGATACTGAAGGAATAGCTTTGCTGCCCTTAGGTGATGTTGTCTTGGGAACAGGAAGGTTCATACAGGAGAGGATAAGAGGAGAACTGTCTCCTGAACATATGATCCAGAGAGTAAAAGCTCTATGGATTTGTGCTAAGAGGTGCTGCTACTGTATATAATAATTTCACCTTGGGAAATCATTAAGACAGTGAAATGGGGAAATGAGAATTAAGACTGCTGCTGCCACTCCTTTCTTCTCAATTCAACAACCAAAAAAAATGTTCACAAGGGACTAACCTGGACAAAAAAGGGGAAGATTTAATCAAGTCAAAAGCCCGGCTGGGTACAGGTATTTTCCTGTGCTTTAGGAAAACATTAAAATATTTCTTTTTGCGCAGGCATCATGATTGTTACTGTCCTTTGAGGGCAATGAGGATGGTGGACTTACAGCCCTTTTGTCTGCTCCATTTAAATTAATGAAAGAAAGATTTGGAGGTGATGAGGGAGATATGAAAACATGTCTCCCCCCTTCATACTCCAAAAAAACATATTTTCTTAAATGAGCTCCTTTCCTGCTCCTGGAATACAAGAAAGCAATGCAGACTGCAGGTAAGGAAAACTGTGTGAGAACAATGCTCCCTTCTAACAGTTTCCACTTCAGACCAGAAGATAAATCACATCTATTTCTCTGGTGCATTATCCCACATCAGCACAACCTGGTATCTCCAAAAGGCCTACAAGCAACAGCTTGACACCCCAACTTCTGCCCACAAACCAGCATTGTGTCATGCCCCTTTTGAACTATGAAATACCAAATCCATGTGCTGTATCACTTATTAGAAGAAGCTCCTAGGAAGATTTTTTTCCAACCTTGATTTCTCCAGATATGTTGCACTACAATTCATAGAACTCCCAGCCACGGCTGTATGGCCTTGAAACCAGGCAGTAGGACAATAATGTTTTATCTAGTATTGTCCTTCACACATACACACACCAAAAACCCTTGGCTCTTAATTCAGCAGAGCCAAGGGCCAGTGCAGCCAACAGAAAGCAGTGTACAAGTAGTCATTGACTTACTGCCTTTCATTTAGTGACTGCTCAAAGTTACAACAGCGCTAAAAAAAATGTCTTTTTCACACTTACAACTGCGTACCATTCCCATGGTCATGTGACCAAAATTCAGATGCTTGGCAACTGGTTCATATTTATGATGGTTACACTGTCCCAGAGGTCATGTGATCCCCTTTTGCGACCTTTTGACAAGCAAAGTCAATGGGGGAGCCAGATTCACTTAACAACTGTGTTGCTAAGTTAACAACTGCAGTGATTCATTAACAACAGTGATGAAAAAGGTCGTAAAATGGGTTAAAACTCACTTAAAAACTGTCTTGTTTAACAAAAGAAACTTCAGGCTCAGTTGTGCTCATAAATCGAGGACTAATGTGAAAGGCAGGGGCTACTTGTAATGAAGGTTTTTGACATGAAAGTAAGTATACTAGAAGTAGGTAACCAAAATAAAATTATTAGCAGAAGACCCACATTCCCTTTTTATTCCTCTTCCTCTTGTCACTTTGTCTGCCACCTCTGGCAAAAGAAGCATTTCTTGACCTCCTTTCTGCCCACTGCTGTTTCTCTTGCTGTGGATGGTGGGAGAAGTAGGTGGCAAGAAAATGGACCATTTCGGATGTTCCATTCCTGCAATCTCACCCAGTGATCACTTTGTGGATCACAGAAGATCTACTGTACTGGTTTTCTGCTTCCAGTTCTTCCCTGGTCTTACCATGCTTCTTTCTCTCTCCTTTTCATGCAGACAGGATCTTGATCTTGTGTCATCAATGAGGTAGAGCAGTGGTGCTTAACCTGGGTGATATCGTCCCCCAGGCGGAGATTTCATTTTTCAGGTGGGCGATGGAATGAAAAGGGGCAATGCGGGGATGAGGGAACGAAAAGGGGGTGATATGGGGCGACGGAGCGAGACATTTTGGAGACACTTTTGAGACTTTTTCGTACAGTGAATCGCTGTATATCTGTCATAACAAAAAAATAATTTAGTTTCAGAGTTTTCATCTTGAAATTCTTAGTTCCTGCATTGTGGTTTTGTTCTTATGCCCTTTTTATATTTCTTTTTGCATTTTAAATTTCACTTGTAATTCAATCATTAAATGTTACTGTTTTTCTTTTTGGACATTTCACTTTCTTGCGAGTGAATTTTGTTTTCAGTGGTCATTACATTTAAGTGTCTTGAATAAATAAGATAATAATGAAATACCTGTATCACGGAGTTTGGGAATAAAGTGATGGGTGGCACCAAAATTTTTCACACAGTTGAGATATGGGGAAAAGACTGGAAATAAATTATTTGCATCAATATGTCCTGATGACAATTTTAAAGAAAACAAAATAGTGTTTGCATAAATTGAAGAATTATTTCCTATGTTGTGATTGAGAGGTTATGTTGGGAGGGGGGGGGGCAATGACAACGTCCTCATTGGCTCAAGGGGGCCCGATTTGTTCAAAAAGCTTAAGAACCACTAAGGTAGAGCAGGGCTGGCATTGCAGTCAGTCAGCCCTTCTTTAAGCCACAATAGTTTTCTGCTGGATCTCCTACTGGGTAAAAGGGCTGCAGGGCTGCAGTGTGGAAGAGCTCAGGCTAAATGTCTATGGAGATTCTCCGTCATCCAGGTCAAGGTTGACCCAAAGATGCTTTTTCAAGAGGCAACTGGACTTTCTGGTCTTTCTTGGAAGACGTTTCGCTTCTCATCCAAGAAGCTTCTTGGTGAAACGTCTTCCAAGAAAAACCAGAAAGTCCAGTTGCCTCTTGAAAAAGCACCTTTGGGACAAGAGCTCAGGCTGTAATTCTAATGTTCAGACTTGTATGGCTGCTATTGCTAAATCAGTTCAGTAAAGCCCTTTGGTAGAATAATGATTTGCTAGTATCCTATCACCAATCATTACGCAGAAAAAAAAATCTCTTCCACCCCTCCCTTCTACCCAAGAAGAGAGAACAGGAAAAATATTTCTGAAACCTTACAAACACCTGATTTCTGAAAACCTGATTTGGTTTTGATTTCATTTACTAAATCTCTCCCCCATCTCTCCCGGGGCAAGCAAATATAAACATAGTCTTTTCTCATTTGCTGGATGGTTGATGGCTAACAGGGATTCCTCCTCAGTTTAACTCTTCCTCTCTTTATCATGTTTGTCTTTACCCCAAAGATGCTAAGCCACCTTTTGTTGGTTTGTTTGTCCTACTTTTTAACCGCTCATCTCCCTTATCACACCAAGCCAGGCCAAGCAGTCAAGCACGGCTGGAAAGGCAACTCTTTTTTGTTTTGCTTTAATTTTGTTTTCTCCTTTCTTAAACCAGGAAAATCTTTCTCAACAAGAAAGAAAAGAGCTTGTTGATTTTTGTTTTAGTCTTAGGCTAAACTGGGCAAAGTACCTCTCAGTAAGCACATCGGTCTGTGTCTATGCGAATGCATAAATGTTATATTTAAAAAAATATCTCAGTACAACTTTAGTTTTGTTTCTCTACTCTCTTTCTGTAACTGAACTCTGTGTATGCACAAACACTTCTCAAAATCCATTGCTTCCCTGCCTTTTTTTATAACACTGTCTCTCATTTTATTGACTGAATTGCAATTTATAGTGTTGATACTGATAGTAATACTAATTATAGACTATTACTTGCTTAAGAGTCCATTGCTAACAGTAAATATTGAATGTCAAGTGATTTTTTTATTGCCTTGTATCCATTAGCCTCAAATATTATTTAATAAATTGTATTCATGGGCTGTTAATTCTACTTTCACTATTGGATTTCCAGAACACATAAACCTGTTTCATAACCTGCAACAACTTTTCCTAACTGGGATTCCAAAGAGATGGCAATGGGGGGGGGGGGAGTTTCTTTTTTACTTTGTGTAGCACACAATGCTAGTGCTTGTAATGCTGGGAATTTTTAGTGTGATGGAATGCAGTCGGATTCCCAGGAGGGAGGGAGTGTTCCTGAAGAACAACAGACAGTGAAGTTTAGATAGTTTGTGTAGGAGGAAGAAAGTCAGAACAACTTCTCTCTAGGAGTTCTCAGAACTCCTCAGCTTATGACCACAACGAGCCAACATTTCTTGTTCAGTTGTTGAATGAGTTTTGCCCCATTTTACGGATCATCATAACTGTTAAGTGAATCACCGCAGTTGTTAAGTTAGTAATGGGGTTGTTAAGTGAATCTGGCTTCCACATTGACATCGCTTATCAAAAGGTTGCAAAAGATAATTACATGACCTTGGAACACTCCAACATCAAAAATAGATACCAAGCTTCTGAATTTTGATTATGTGACCATGGGGATGCTGCCATGATCATTAATTACTTTTTTCAGTGCTGTTGTAGGTTTGTACAGTCACTAAATGAACTGTTGTATGTCAAGGATTACCTGTAGTCAGTTTTAATTTGGGAAGATTTCTGTTTATAGGTGAAGAACAATAAAGGAAACTGCTTAGAAGAATCTCAGTGTGTTTTCCTTGGTTTTTGGAGCTTGACATTACATGCTGCCACTCAGCTGTTGGATTCTGTAAGATCTGAAAATTATTTCAAGGTCCAATTTGGGTCAGTACCAGGACAAGAGTTTTAGCCTTCCAAGCTTTCAGACTCAAGTTGGAGCCCATCCTCAGAGAACTTCTCACTACTAGAATGTGTAAAATTATTTCAAGGCTTTCATGAGGTAAAAAGTTTGAGAAAGGTTGACTTGTAATACAGTAATCAAGATTCTGACAGAAACCTGACTGCAGGAAGTTCAGGTTTGTAACAGGCAACAAGAAACCATATGTCATGCGCCTGTTGGAGCCTGAATCTGCAGAGGAGGACAAGCCAGAGTGTGAGCTGAAAGAGATTGAAGGTGGGGTTTGGAGGAATGTGGGGAGGAGCAGACCAAGGCAACCCAGGGCCCCTCAGGCATGGGACAGCTTGTTAGCAGGGAGGAACATGGGCAGAATGATCGAGAAAGGGCAAGCTATGGAAATGAGGAGTGATGGAGCTCAGGCAATGAGCAAGGACCACCCCCTTCTGATCCCCCAGCACGAAGAGTGGAGAGAAGGCGGGAACAGCAGAGGCTGACCCAATGACTCAGGAGGAGAGTGCCCCACCCCTCTTCATAAGGCACACCTAGGGACTGAGATTTTAAGGAGACACTGTGGGGAGGGGCGTTTTTGGGAACAAACTCTAAATTTGTAGAGTTTTGTGTGCCATTGAAACCATGGAGTTTGTAGGACTGCTTGCTTCTTCCTTGCTTCATGGACTCATTGATTCTTCCTTGCTTTATGGACTAATTTCCCTGTTCCTTTATTTTGCTGGATTGCACGCAGCCAGAGAGTGCCGTGTGTGTGTGTGTGTGTGTATGTAGTGTGCACTTTGCTCTGAGACTTGCCAAGAATGTGGGAACATTTGGGAAAATTTGGAGCATTAAAGGGGAGTTTGAACTCTCAGCTGGCTGTGTGGTCTTTGTGCCTTGTCCGGGTCTTCACACCATACATTAGTATCACTGAATGCATGAGTAAAGTGTTTACTGCAATTAAATGGCCAAATAGTGATCAAACAGTTTAGTTCTGATCTCTTAGTTAGCAATACCTGTAAATTGAAATATGTAAAATCACATAAGAATAAGCCAAAAAGTCTCATTTCCCCTTGCTGCATTCCTGCCTTGTAACTACAGCAAACATGAAAAACCTTTTGTTAGCAGAAGCAGAAAACCTGTAATGCAGTAATTTGTCCTCAAAGCAGCAACCCACAGCTGAAAGAACCTGACTTTTCCACATTTAAATCTATTTCGTAAAAAGCAGAATTTAAAACAACGGTCTTGTGCTGTTTCAGAAGATCACTAAACCCCGTAAGACAACCACATAATATCCGGTGGCCATTTTATAAAAGCTTTGCTGGCAGCTGCCTCTTCAGAAGTCAGGGCACCAGTCTCTCCAGAAGACCAAGCCAAATGGCCATGGAGGGCAACGTCCAGTAGCTAGCAGGGAACGATATTGCCTGCAGTGGCTTGAAGTGGCCAATAGGAGCCTTTGTCCCCTACCTTTACTGTGGCCTAAGAATGAGGTGAAGGCAAGGTGCTGTTGATATATCTTTTAAAAATGCCTTTCAGGACATCTTCATGTTGTAGGTAAAGTGACATGAGGATGAGTCTATAGTCACATTCATTGTAATTCCTGATGCTGGCCTTGAAATCTTGAGCGCTCAACCTCAAAAATTCTCTATTATTAAAATTAGCAATAGATTGTTCCTTTGTTTGTTTTTTCCCTAAATACACGGTCAGTCCAGGCCTTTCTCTTCTAAAACCTATCCAAAGTCACATGTTTTTGAGGGCCATTAAAACACTGACCAAAGCCTGCCAATCATTTGGTCTGCCTACATCTTCACTCTTCCTTATTCAGCCAGACTGGATGAAGGGTTCTAAGAACATTAAAGGATTGAGGATGGGAACTCTGGCGAAGTATGGAGAATGAAATAAATTGTCAGAGTGTATGCAGCGAAGTCAGAGGTTTTTACAGAGTGACTGCCTTTATGCTATAACCCAGGAGCACACAGAGTCCTTTTACTATATACAGTGGTTTATCTACAATAGTATATACAATATGTGTGGCAGCAAATACCTTAGTAAATCACGGAGAATTTCTGTTCTGTAAACCGGTCACAATCAAACAAGGAACAAACAGCAAGTAAGCACAGAACGCAAGGAAGGAAGGAATGCCCTCTACTGGCTTCCTTATATAACTATCTGTTAAAGGGGTAATAACTGCTGTGGACCCCTCAGTTTAAAAAAGCAATACTTAATGCTAAATCATTCTCCTCTTGCATCAGGCGCGGTAGTTATAGTAACTTCCTGTTACTGTTACATCAGTTTCCTGTCAAACTTATATCAGTGTTTCTAACTGTACAGTCCTTAAATCTATCATCATGACATAAATCTCTGTTCCATACCCACTTCAAAATTCTGCTTCTCTTGTCCAAGCATCCTTAAGCCTGATCCTTCTCATTCAAAAGAATGAAAATAGAATGGTTTGATGGTAGAGGGTAGATTACATAATAAAATGAGATCCTACTATATATATATCCGAAAGACTCCAGAAGAAAAAAGGGGGCTAATTGGGGAGAAAAAGCAATGGATAAATAAACTAACTTTGAATAGATTAACTGAAAATCTCTGTTACTATATCAGACCACAAACTGAGGGTCACGTATTTTAATTCATCAGTACACTAAAGCCTTCCTCCAAACAGCAGCATGGGGGAATGCAATTTTTCTCCCCCAATTGTGTTAGTCATCTATCTACAGGAAGGCTAGTCTGTGAAGCTGGCTTTTAATATATAGAAAAGTATTTACCTGCTTTGGTGGAATTCATTTATCAACTCAGACCTCCACCATCTCATATTACAAAACAATTTTCTGCTACTTTGCTTGGCTTTCTGGGATCTCATTCAGATGGTATTTTTCTCACAATACTTAGTGATAATCCTGGGTTCACTTCATAGGAAACAGCCACCCATTTTAGCTCTGAGTTGCAAAGATGCAGCCCAAATGAACAAAGGTTGATTATTCTTTGTTCCCCTTGAGGCTCTTTCCTTTAGTGGCTTCAGCTGCCAGTTTTGAGAGGTTCTGGGTTCCTCCCTGCCTTGGAGAGATGCTTAGTCCTAGGCTATGCCTGGCACTTCTCCCAACCCTATGTTGCCTTCCCACAGCAACAGTACCCAGACAAAACAACAGCTCCTCCTTTTCCACACCCAGCCAGCCTGGCGGGCCAGCCCTGATCTCCTCTTCCTGCATGCTTTGACCTGCTCTGATCTGTTTCAAAAGTCTGGCTCCCAGGTTTCCCTGGCAATAGACTGTCAGCAGCTAGCAAGGGAAACTGGAAATGGAAAATAGAGGACCATGATGAATGACACCAAAGAAGCAGTCCCTGAGGCCTAGCACCGGAGTCAAAAGCCAGGAAGGGAAAGACAAGGCATCACGTGGGATGTGGACAGGAAAGGAAATTCTACTCTCGGGCCAGTTCACGGCTGCAGGGAGCCAGAGCAAGCAAGGGAGACAGTTGGAATAATATTATTTCTTCCAGCAGCTGTACCTCATCCTTCCTCTCAAGCCTGCATGAAAACCAAAGGCCAAGATGAGCTGTGGCCAAGAGTGCTCAATGCTATCTTAGGCTGCATATGAGCTTTTCAAGCCAGATTAATTTGTCCAGAATAACATTTTCCTAGAGTGGCATTACTATTCATATTGCATTCAAGCCACTAATCGGGGTTTTTTTTTCCAACACACACTCAGCACTGAATGAGTGTTCAGATTCATATCAGTCACACTGGATTTGCCCCATTAGTACTCCCCAAGTTATTAGTTTTATTTTTTGACCTGGGTTACCTGCTTTGTAAGCAGACTAAATTACTGTGCTCTTATATTGATGACTTTATGACAATAATATACAATAGATCATCCTCATGAATT
The DNA here is from genome assembly GCA_017656035.1 of Myanophis thanlyinensis. Taxonomy (NCBI): domain Eukaryota; kingdom Metazoa; phylum Chordata; class Lepidosauria; order Squamata; family Homalopsidae; genus Myanophis; species Myanophis thanlyinensis. The sequence continues at coordinate 10,656 of JAEANM010024414.1, forward strand.
CAATTTGGATGTAATCACAAGATTTCTAAGAGTTAGTAATTCTGGCTCTATTTCTTTCTCACCTTTAAAGCGCTCCATGGCTTGGGATCCGGGTACTTATGGGACCTCCTGTTGCCACCATCAGCCTCCCACTGACCAGTGCGTTCCCACAGGGCGGGCCTCCTTGGGGTTCCATTGTCAGGACGGTGTCATCTAGCGGCCCCAAGGGTTCAAGCCTTCTCTGTGGGGGCACCCTCCCTGTGGAAATAATTGCCCCTGGAGATCCGGACCATCAGGACGTACAGACCTTCCGGCGCACATTAAAAATCTTTTTGTTTCAGCAGTCCGGTCTGGCCTAGTACTATCGGTTGGGGATTTTAATTAGTTTTTAATTAGTTCTTTTTTTTTCTTTACTTTTTTTTTAATTTTCAAACAACCATACATACATATAAACAAAACATAAAAACATAAAACCATCTTCCAGTTATAGTGCATCAGTTGATTACAAATTATTTACACTATCTTTT
>JAEANM010024415.1:0-11161 GCA_017656035.1 Myanophis thanlyinensis
TTGCATCGCATCCTATTCTGGCCCGGCCCCTCTGTCAAATTTTAGAAACCATTGTGGCCCGCGAGTCAAAAAGTTTGTCCACCCCTGTTCTAAGTGATTCGGAGAATCGGTTGTTAGAAGAAATCTCCCTTTTCCCCCCACTCTACAGGGTTAATCCTGTAAGCAAGGCAGGAATAAAACATTCTGGTGTTGTTTCTACCCTAATCTTTATTGCCCTGCTTACAAAATTGCCCACACAGTCACATGACACCCCCCAGCCACGCCCACCAAGCATGTCCACAGAACCAGTAGTAAAAAAAATTGAATTTCGCTAGTATGTGTGAAGCTTAAAGGTATGTTTAACTTTGTTTTTCCACTAACATTTCTTAGTCTCTTGATATTTCAGTTTCTGTAAAAAACAAAAAAAAGCCACTTCGAAATCTATAAAGCAGCATGGTTGTGAAAAAAAACCATGCAAGTGTGAAATAACAATCTTGAGATAAGTAAACATGAATAAAATAAGCATTTCAAGAACATCACAGGTTTGCCACTACCACTCTTTTAATTTGGAAATAAGTCTCTAAGCAGGCCAAACCCAACCTGTATTTCTTCATTTTATCCTCACTATCTTCAAATCAAAGATACAGCCTGCACAGTGTTGAATATGCTTTTGCAAATACAAAATCTGCAAATTCAGATTCAACTTCCAGTTCTGCTCAAGCAAGCAATAGTGAATACAGAGAACCCTGACAGTTAACAATCTCTCCATTTCAATTGCTGCATTCATGCTACACTTCCAGTAAAACCTAAAATAGCAAGAAGCTGTTCCTTTTCCTTGATAAAAAAGGTGAAAATGTGTTCCCTCATCCCAAAATGATACATAGTCCATATGGCTGAATATGTATTTTGATGGTTTGAAAAGCACTGCTTTGTATAAGCTATCATGCTGATTTAAAGAGAAAGTCTGATATAGTTCTTAGATTTGGAGAATTACAAAATCTACCCTTTTATTCCTGCAACCAAGTCAGTAAGTTCTAAAGTGTTTTACGGCAAATATTAAATCGTGATGGTGACTTTAAAGAGTCAAAGTTTTGTTTTAGGTCTTTGTTTAGGCTCAACCAGGAGGCAACCACATAGCAACCACCCTGATAGAAAACACAAGTAACCACAGGAGAAATGCTTTGGAATGCATGTTCCAGATATTCCAGGAAAGATAAGGAATACAAAATCCTGGTTTTCCAACGATGACTAGGAACTGGATTTGCTTGCTTTTATAGCAGTTTACTGTTGATTTGTTGGCTGCATCAAGCCATGGCAAAGGAAGTACAATATACAGTAGCAGAAACATAGTAAAATCATTCTGTAGTCAATCACAGTGATAGGCAGTTTTGTCAAGACAAATGGTATTTTTAAATTGAGATTTTTCAGAGGGAATGGCTACAGTTTGGCCATACAAAAGTGTGAAAGGCTAATTGTAAAGAACAAATGGATGCATGTTACTTTTGAACATTCTGACTACAGTATTGATAAACCAATGACTCCATTAGACCAGTGATCAGTCAATGAGAATAGAGCTGGAAGGTATCTTGGAGGCCTTCTAGTCTGACCCCTTGTTCAAGCAGGAGACCCTGTATCATTTCAGACAATTGACTGTCTAGTCTCTTCTTAAAAAACCTCCAGTGATGAAGCACCCACAAACTCTGAAAGCAAGCTCTCCCACTAGTTAATTGTCCTCACTGTTAGGAAGTTTCTCCTTAATTCCAGGTTGCTTCTTTCCATGATTAATTTCCATTCATTGTTTCTTGTCCTGTCTACAGGTGCTTTGGTAAATAAGTTGACTCCCTCCTGTTTGTGGCATCCTCTCAAATATTGGAATAGTGCTATCCTTCCTAGTCCTTTTCTCTAGATTAGCCAAACCCAAATTCTGCAACTATTGTTCATATGTTTTTGTCTCCAGGTCTTTAATCATCTTAGTTTTTCTTCCTTGCACTTTCCCTCAAAGTCTCAACATCTTTTTTGTAATGGGGCAACCAAAACTGGATGCAGTATTCCAGATGTGGCCTTACTAAGGCTTTATAAAACTGTACTCATACATCACGTGATTTTGATTTTAGGCTTCTGTTTATACAACCAAGGATTGCATTAATTTTTTTGGCTGCTGCCACACACTGTTGGCTCATACTGTGATCATCCACTAAGCGAAGGGGGTAGTCCCACAATTACTGTTTTTGAGCCAGATTTCACCTAATCTGTACTTGAACCTTTGGTTTCTCCTGCCTATGTGTAAAACCTTGCTTTTCTCCACATTAAATTTCATTTTGTTGACTAGGGCTTTCCTTCTTTTTTGCTTTCCTTCTGATTAAACCAAGACAAGGAAATGCAGTATGCACTTAAAATCTGCTGGAGGTGGGAGGTTGGAGCAGCTTGCTTAGAATTAATAAGAGTGGAATGAGATATAGCAAACTTTACTCTTGTGGCCATACAACATTGGAACTCACAGAATTCCATAGGGATTATTGCTATCCAGATACTATCCAGATATAGAAGGCAGACAAATCCTATTGCAAAAGTGGAAATATAAACACAAAGAAATTGATTTTTACTTTATTGTGTCAGGAAAAAAAAGCAGTAGTTCAGTCAAATTTGTCATTGTGTATGAAGATATTGTTTTCAAATTAATAAAATTGTGTACGCTCTAAAATGAAAAGAACTGCAGCTGCAGCTAATGATGAACGGTAAGAGCTTTGTTCAAACTAATTCAGGAGGAAATAGACGGTTGTTATGAATCCAAGGTGTGCAAACTAAGCAGACAAAGTGAGGCATTCATTTAATGCAGCATCATTTGATTCCTCCTGGGGCTCTTGACTGCAGCAAAAGGAGATGTTTTTAATTAAGAACATAAATTATAACCTCCCCCAGGAGAGTGATTGAAATGATCACCACTGTCAGAATATTAACATGTTGTGCATTTTCTTCCTTTATATACTCTCTCTTGCAGTTGGCTTTTGCCATTGTGAAACGATATAGTCAACTGACCATTACTTTTTTGTGGGGCAAAGGAATGGCCAGTTACAAAGTAGATAATACTGTCTTCTCCATTTTTTCGTTTTCATATACTGTATATCTACTAAGGCACCTTTGATGATTGTTACTATATGTTTCAAAGGCCAAGAGACATAAGGGCAGAACAGTGATGCAAAGAAGGCAAAACAACAGAGGCAGGATCAAGATTTTGGGTGGTTTTTTTTTACAGTAATTTAGATATGAGGAGTTGGGGCTTTCTTTTTGCTTTTTTGATTCTATGAACAAAATGAAGCCTCTTTGGAGGCTTATGGTATATTTTTTACATTTCTCACTTCCCCAAAGTTAAAAAAATTATCATGCCACAAAATTAATTTAGGAACCTATATGAGTCTTTCAAGTTTCATGTGATCATCCTGATTTAACCTTTATTCAGGAATTATGTGCAAGTGCATGCACGTGTGTGCATACACATACATACAGTACATGCACAAGGTTCAAATTTACCTTCAACATGTTGAGTGTAAATGTCTTCAGGGAATTTCTTCTTAAGTTTTATTTAATATGCTTAGAAACTTTCACATGAGCACAATTGTGCTTTAACCTGATTTGTGGTCACTGAATCGATTCTTTTGGTTTTTAAGAAAATACATATAGAAACTAGCCACTGGGTTTTTTTTTTAACTTAGTATGGGGAGGAAAGCAACTTAAGGAAATTTAAGACAGAATGATTTTGTTCAACTTTTTCTTTTGAACCTTGGAGCCAGACTAATCCATTCATGTTTTCTTCTCACAGTTTTGGAACTGATTTCCTTCCACTTACCTTTCTGCTGAGAAAGAGTAACTTAACTAAAGTCACCTGTCTTCATACCTAACACAGGACAAGAACTATCTTCTGGTTTCTAGCTTGCTAGATATGCTTATAATCACTATACCAAATTGGCTCTTGGTTTCTAAAACAGGACTTTAGAATTATAGGCAAATGATCACAGGGATGCAAATTCTCTGTGTATTAATTAGAATTAATAATTTTGCGTGGTTATATCATATTGTGATATCATTATTTCCTTGCAAATTCAGTGTCATCGTGTGTTCCTGGTGGGCACGATAAAGTGATATAGCACCTTTCCCTGGTGTATTTCTTTTCTCTTATGGAGATCTCCCCATGCTCATCGTTTGGCCATTGATCTTAAGGATCAATAATTAAATGATTTGGAAAGATTTTTCCTAAACCTCTATATAAAAATGTAGAGGAATCCTCAAATGATTTTTATTTTCCTTTACATTCAAAGGTAGATATTGTTATTGCTATTCTTCACAGCTTTTTTAGAACAGGATCAGAACTGAAGAAAAATGCACTGTTGTTTTAAAACCAAGACAAATTGATCATTATGACAGATGAAAGAAGGCACAATCAAGCTGGTGGAGGAAGAAAAAATGAAAGTGTTCCAATATAAAATGAGAGATTGACTCTTCATCTAAATTTGCAGCAAAAACAATATATTGTCTCCTATTGTGAAAGCTTGATAGCTAAAGAGAGAAGATAAAATGCTTATAGTTAACAGTTTTAACAGCAAACCCCAAGGCTAGTAATAGAAACTAAAAGCAGCCCATCCCCCCTGCAAGCAATAATTGTGTTAGTTTTTTGTTAAGATATAAACTATGGTGCAAATGCATAAATCACCTTGTTAGTCCAGAATTTAAACACCTGGAAAAAATTGCCTTGAGCTTTAAATAAATAATACCTTTTTTTGCCTTTGAGGGGAGCCTTTATTTGGATAAAGCTTTGGAACCATTACTTGCAACTTGCAGAATACCTGGATATTAAAAATAACACCAGATTCATTTCAGCAGATTTAGTTGTACCACTCAGACATCAAACAACTAGTAAACATAGATGCTTACTGTACAAACATATTCATAGTTTTATTAATAGTAAAGCATGAGTGAGTTCAGAAACAAAATTGTATATATGCAGCAATTCACACCAGTCTACCAGTGAATATATGCATATTAATGATTTTGGATTTTCCTCACTTTTGCATTTTTTCTAAAACTATACAATTCAATTCTGTCCATTGTCAATGCACATCATGTGTGCAGTGAAATTGAATAGAACAGGGGTGTCAAACTCGTGTTGTCAGATATGTCATGTGATATATCAGGACTTCCCCCCTTCACTAAACTGGGTATGGGCGGGGCCAGCACGTGATGCATCCAGCCTGCAGGCTGTGAGTTTCATGATATAGAAGGATGTTTTAAGCCAATATTAATAAAAACAAAACCTCAGCTGGAACCATAGTATGGGGAATGACCAGAGACAAGCATGAATATTGAACTAATGCAATAAAAACACTAACATAATGCTGGCAAGAAAAAGCATTACATACAATTTCATCGAAGATCAAGTAAAAGGTGGATAAAAATAAAACCTGGCAATGGCTTGCAACTAGAGCATTTTAAAAAAGAAACTGAAGGCTTGATTTTGGCTTGATTTTGGCTACACAAGTGCAAACTATTTGAACTAATGCAGTCAAGGCCAGGACTGAAAATTTGTCAAACTATTCAAAGTGCAGATGCTGCAAAAAAATAAGATGAAAAAATAGACCCTATACTCAACTGGTACTAGAAAATTACACAAACTGATTATAAATAACAACATAACACAATTGCCAAAATGATTTATGGAAGCATTTGTAAAAATTATCATGTGCCAGTACTAATGAAAAATTGGTGGAAGGATGGAGTTGAAAAAATGAGCAGGTTGAAATATTGTAGAATTTCTGAAAATAGAGTAATTAAATCTTGGCTCATGAACACTAGATTAAACTGCAGTTGAAAAGAAGATCTGAGGTGTTCCAACATTTAAGAGGCTGCACAAAGAAAGTGGTTCAACCTAGTTTCCTAAACACCAGAAGGTAAGAAATAATGAATGAAGCTAATCAAGAAGAGAATCAACCTAGAACTAAGGATAAATTTCTTATCAGTGAAATCAATTAACTAGTGGAACAGTTTTGGGTTTTGGGTGCTCCATCACCAGAGGCTTTTAAGTAGAAACTGGACAGCCATTTGTTGGGAATGATATAGGCTCTACTACTTGAGCAGAGGGTTGGATTAGAAGACTTCCAAGGTCCCTTTCAACTATGTTATTCGGTTAAGAAAGTATGTGCAATTGATATGGAAATATCAGGGGATAGTAAAATATGAGACAAAGAATTGGAGAAGATCAGAAAGTATCAAGATCTGAAAATCAGAATTGAAGTTTATGGCATAAATTGGGTGTGGTTATCCCAGTGATTATCAGCAGATTGGATGTCATAACAAAAATATTGAATGGCACTTAGAAAATCTGCACATTGACAAAATTTCCATCTGTCAATTATAGGAGACTTCACTGTTTGGCTCTGCATATATAATATGCTAAAACAGTACAACATATTGGGCAGCACTCAATGCATATGAAGACCAAAGCCAGCTAAAGTGCTGACAGTTTTAATTTCACATTTTTGTACAAGCTATTCTAAATAAACCTGCCTTTTGAAAATCACCAAGTTGCAAAAGGCAACTTAACTTGGATCAGGTTACATCCTGTAATGATACTTTTAATAATGACAAAGAAAAACATTTGCTTATCCTAGGTCCTTGGGAAGGACCCACTAGGTCAGTGATAGCAAACCTTTTGAGAATGGAGTGCCGAATGTACAGCAAGTGTGCACTCCTTCTGTGTGTGTGTGCATCTTTTACACATCCTTCACATATGTGTGATTAATGCATGTATCTTCTGCACATGTGCATGCTTCAAATGTATATGCATGTGTAATTACATGGGAGTTGCATGTGAAGTCTTGCACAAATGCACAATTGTGTGGGAGTTGCAGAGACTCGGGCACGTGTGCCATAGGTTTGCCATTACAGCACTAGGTGGATCAAATGCCAAATCCAGGATAAGCATTAGGCTGACTGTGGAACCAACTGTAACAATAATTTTTAATGCACAGTCCCTACCTTTTTAATTCTCAGTAATTACAACTTTATAAATTGTTGAAACATTAAAAACAAGAAAGCCAGAAAAAATAAAGAGTAAAAGTAGAAAACATGGTGAAACTAGATAGGAACAACGAAAAACAACACAATACAATCTAAAAGGCATTTCAGTTATCCTACCCAAAGGCCTGAGTGAAGATTTTAAATTTTTGAATTTTAAATTTTTAAATTTTTATCTTGGTATTCCAATTTTATTTGGCCAACTTATTTAATTCGTTTTAATTAATATTTTAACTTTCGTTGATCTGTTTTAGAAGGCTGTACACCGCCCTGAGTCCTTTGGGAGAGGGGCAGTATAGAAATCCTGTCAATGAAATGATTTCAAAACACCAATTAGGCAAAATATTGATGGGCAACATAGAAAAGTCCAAACTGGCAAAATTATTGTTGGAGTCCTCTTCTGCAGAAACATAAACATGGCACATATCTTGCAGGTCATCAAAGTACCTGTAAGTAAGCTTTGTTTCTTGATAACAGGAAGATTATGTAAAGCTAGATTTATTAAGCTGGGGAAGAAGCATAATGAATTAATTTCCCTGGGCCAAGGTGGAGTCAGGGAAATATTAAACTTCCTCAAGAATTGCAGACTTGTTAAACTGGCTCTGAGGGAGAGTTGTTTAGAATTCTAATCTAGAATCCTTTACATTTGCAAATTTATCCTACAGTGTCAAAATCCAACTTTAACAACGTGGTGAAAAGAGAAGAAGCTAAAAAACTATATTTGTATATGGTGTGCAAATGGGGTTGAAGTCTGAATTCTGGCTTGTTTGTTGGTCATATGATTTCTACTATCTCAGTAGTAAACCCTCTGAAAAATATTTTTATGCTCAATGTAGCAAATCTGTCCACTAATTTTCACTATCTTAAACCATTTTTATAGGTGTGATAAATTCTAATATTGTTCACTTTTGCTATTATTTTATTACTCCATTCTCACTCCTCCAAATGTTCTTTTTAGGTGATAAAGATAGGTTCCTTCTTCCACATTTTACCATTAATCAAGATTTTAAGCCATTCTTCATCAGAAGGTACTGAAGTGAATAGAACAAGGGATCTAAGTAATTATCTTCTTATGAAGCTATATAACAAAAGAAGGTGGAAGGCATTTATAAAATAACTTGCTCTTTACTTGGACTGTCCTTGAAGAATATCCAGAAGCTTCAGTTGATACAACATGCAGCAGTACAGACAGCTATGTGTGTTTCCAGAAGAATCAATCTCTGCTCCATAATCTGCTTTAGTTACCACTATGTATTCAAGTCTAATTCAAGGTACTGATTTTGATCTTTAAAGCCCTATGAGGCATGGGTTTATTTAAGGGGACTGCCTTTCCACAATTGTGGGTCACATTGGCTAGAGAGCTTCATTTGACAGGTCTTAGACCTTGTAGGCTGCGGCCTGCACTTTATGGTGCATCCTTACCTCTAAAGAGAGGCTGATCACTTTTAAATTTAAATTTCCTGAAGTCCTCAAGATCTGTCATCAGGCCTGGAGACCCCAGGGGACTGGTGAAATATTAAGATACCTTTAATGTAATTAATATGCTCTTCATCTAATTTTTAAAAATTGGTTTTAGTTTTATGACTTTCATAGTTTAAAGTTCCAAAAAATAATATTAACATGTATATATCATTTTTATCGTTGTTGTATACTGCTTAGAGTCACTTGATTGTGTAAATATAATGAATGAATAAATATATAAATTTAAAGCAGAGTCAACAGCCTTAGATTAATCATTTAAAACATTTAGAGAGTACATTTTTTAAATAAATTATGAATCAAAAGTTTTAACATACATGTCTGTAGAGAAAGTCTACCGTTATCATATACATAGTTCACATTTACAACAACCATCAGACTTTAATTGATCATGATCATAAATACAAAATGTACTTTTAAAAATACTACTCATTCACTAGTCAAAGACCTCATCACTTCCTCACTACCAGACACTATGGACCCCCTACAGTTTGCCTATCACCATAACCACTCAACCAATGATGCCATCTCCCACCTCCTCCACATCTCACTCACTCACCTGGACACCGAAAAAGGAAACTACGTCAAAATGCTCTTTGTGGACTACAGTTCAGTATTCAACACAATAATCCCCTCCACACCCACCAGCAAGCTGAAGCACCTGGGCCTCAGCCCACTCCTATGTTGGTGGATCTCCAACTTTCTAATCGGGAGACCCACAGGCAGTAAGGATAGATGGGCATGTCTCAAAGTCACTCACCCTCAACACCAGAGCACCTCAGGGCTGTGTTCTGAACCCCCTGCTATACTCCCTATACACGTATGACTGCACGGCCACTACAAACTCCACCACCATCATTAAATTTGCTGACAACACCATCGTAGTGAGCCAGATCTCCAACAACAATGAGATGGCCTACCTAGACGAGATTAGGAACCTGGAGAACTGATGTCAGGAAAACAACCTCCTCCTCAATGTCAGCAAGACAAAGGAACTGATAGTGGACTACAGTACAAAGCAGAAAAGATCATACCAGACCCCCGTCATCAACAAGAGCCCAGTGAAAAGAGTGGACTGCTTCAAATAGGCATCCACATCTCATAGAACCTGAAATGGACACATTGACATTGTGGTGAGAAAGGCCCGGCAGCATCTATACCACCTTAAATAACTGAGAGACTTCAGACTGCCCCCCAAAGTGCTCAGGAATTTCTATGCCTGCACAGTAGAAAGCATCCTGACAGGCAACATCACCACCTGGTTCAGAAACAGCACCATACAGGACAGGCAAGCCCTACAGAGGGTGGTGCGCATAGCAGAGCACATCATCAGCACCAAACTCCCTGAACTACACTCTATATGTGACAAATGATGCCAAACCACAGCCAGGAAGATAATGATGGACCCCAGCCACTCCAACAACAGATTATTTGCCATGATACAGTCAGGAAGACGCCTCCGTTCCCTGAAAGCCAACACAGACAGACTAAGGAAAAGTTTCTTCCCACAGGCAATACAGACCCTAAACCATAAACTATAACAACCCCTCTCGATCACCCCCTAACTTATTCTCCTACCCTGTCTATACTAGTACCTCTTGCTCTACTACCTACGGTCGTGGGGCAGTTGCATACACATTTCACTGCATTTCATACCATGTACGACTATGTATGTGATGAATAAAATTGATTTGATTTGATTTGATTTGAACGACAACTATGAAAAACAGTCCTAAGTCACTTTTTTAAAGTAACTAACTTTGAATGGACACTAAACAAATGGTTATAAGTCGAGGACTACCTGTACTCAAGAGTGATTTGTCTTGAACTTGGTCTTTCAGATCTCACAAACAGTACCACATTTCCCAATGAGTCCATCTTCCTAGCTTCTGATCTTTTTTTTTTCTTTCCAATTTTCACATTATGGCTTTCCTCTGGGAGCAGGATCTACAAAATGTGTCCAAAATAAAATAATTTGAGTCTGATCATTTGGGCCCTAAATGAACATTCTGGATTGATTTGTTCAATGATCCACTTGTTTGCTTTCTTCAAGATATTCTCAGAAAATGTCTATGGATATTCTCAGTCATCCAGGTCATGGTTGTCCCAAAGGTGCTTTTTTGAAGAGGCGACTGGACTTTCTTGGTGGTTCTTTGAGGACATGTCGCTTCTCATCCAAGAAGCTTCTTCATCTCTGACTGGATGGTGTGAGGAACGGAAGGATTTATACTCCTTGCAGACAGCTGGTCATTTGCATCCTTTTAGAGAGACATTAAGGCCAGTTGGGGGTTTATCTGTGTCATCAGAATCATCTGAATGGTACAGATGGATGTGGAGCCTTCTTGGAACTGCTGAAAGGACTGTGTTGTAGACTGGAGATAAATGATGTCGTATCCATCCCCTCCCCATTGAGAGAGGGCTGTTCAATTTTGACATCGATGGCCTCTTTGCCCCCACTTTCAAACCAGCAGTCCTCTCTGTCCAAAATCTGGACTTTGCTGTCTTCAAAAGAGCAACCTTTGTCTTTTAAAAGCAGATGCTGCTGAATCTAGTCCTGATGGGTTTGTTCTCCTATGTTGTGCCATGCATTTATGAAGTGGTTGTTTTGCTTCCCAGCTGTCTGCAAGGAGTGTATATA
>JAEANM010024416.1:0-11161 GCA_017656035.1 Myanophis thanlyinensis
ATTAATTATTATTATTATTATTATTATTAATTTAATTTCTATACCACCCTCCTCCCTAGGGGCTCGGGGCAGTGCACAGCCTTCTAAAAATTTTCCATAGTTAGTAAATAGTCTGAATTCCCATAGGGATTAGCATCTTGTAGAAGTTACAAAAGTGTCGTGTTCCTTATCCTGCAAATCATATTAATTTATATCTTTATTTTATATCTTTAATTTATTATTATTATTATTATTAAATTTATTAATTTATATCTTTCATGCCATGATGCAAATGATGCGCTATATGTAATTCATGTCATTTTAAGATGTTATAATGTATATGCCCCCTCCTTCTTTCCCCAAATAGGATTAATTTGGAAAGATTTTCTACTCTCTCTCTCTCTTTTAAACACAATGTTTGGGAGTCTTCTAAACTTACTGATACATTTTCTTGAGTTCTTTCCTTTTTGAATTCTAATACTGATGGCCTTCAACTAATTTGTTTTTTGAGAGTTTGCTTAATGGCATCTGACGATGGTATCAAAGTCATCACAAAATTATTCTTGTCCACCTCTGTTTTCAACTGTATGTTGTATATTAGCAGCATGTCATGACGAAGTCACAAGGCCATGTTAGATCCCACATTGGTTCTAGTGCTGCAAAACTACTATGTAGAAAGCTGTTGATGCATTTTCTGTACTTAAATTTTTTGTGTCACTAAATCTCTCAGATTAACAAAAGATTGTTGTTTATGTTAAACAAATTTTGAATAGATTATTTATTATCTTATAATAATACCCACTGACCTGTGTCTGGTGTTCACAGAAATATTTGGAATGTTAATTCTGCCACCTTCAGACTAGAGTTGAAAGGGCAACTACTATTTCACCATGCTTCATGTCTATCTCCCTTGGCCCTTTAAAAAAATAGTGTTTTCTTCATTGGCTTGTTATAGGTTCAGTTGATTTTAAGAGACTTATATTTTTCATAACAATATCAAATGAACTGAATCAGCAAATGACCTCTATCCCATATTTCCATTTGTAATTATTCATTCAGCAAAACAACTTTTGTTTGATTTCAAATCAAATCAAATCAAATTTTATTCATCACATGCACAGACTACATAGTACGAAATTCAGTGAAATGTGTATGCGACCACTTGCGAGGTAGTAGAGCAAGGGGATAGTATAGACAGGGAGGGAGAATAAATTAGGGAGCGGTTGAGAGAGGTAGATTAGGAATTTTTTATAGTCCTGATTTGTTGTGGTTTGGTTTAGAGTCCGTATTGCCTATGGGAAGTAACTCCTCCTTAGTCTCTCTGTGTTGGCTTTCAGGGAGCGGAGGCGCCTTTCTGGCCTCATCATGGTGAACAGTCTATTGTTGGGGTGGCTGGGGTCCTTCATTATTTTCATGGCTGTAGTTTGGCATCATCTGTTGTAGATGGAGAGCAGTTCAGGGAGCTTGGTGTGGATGATGCGCTCTGCTATGCGCACCACCCTCTGTAGGGCTTGCCTGTCCTGTATGGTGCTGTTCCCGAAAAATTGTAAATTGTGGCCACAGGCCCAAAAGCAAACCGTGTGACAGCAAGCGACACTGTAATGGAATAATAAAGTAACACAAAGCCTTATATCTCAAAAACAAGTTAAAGAAATCTATCTTGTGACAGAGTATATACCAAAGGTACATGTGCCAGAGATCACATTGCAAATAGTAGTGGATGGAGCTGGGCCAAAAGAATAAATTTTAATTTATGTCATTTGCAAGCTGCCTTGGCAAGTTAAGCTCTAACAATACATCTCTTCACACTCTCTACTTGAAGTAATTATAGAGGACAAGGGTACTCCATGGATAAGTCAACAACAAACAACAGGCTTCACATAGGGAGCTGATCAGCTTTTGTCAGTGTTTGCAGCAGCACTCACATTCAGAAGCACACACAAGTAACTAATTCAGCAGGATTCTATTATATAAACTTGTCTTTATATATATAAAACATGAAGTAAATATACAGTACCAAAAAAACAGGTTTTTCTAACGTAGTAGCAAAAAACAAGCAGAGGAGAGAAGTTTTAGTTCAGCACAGCATACTTAAGTTTCTTTTTCAGTTTCAGACCTCAGCACAGATTCAGAGCTGCAGAGCTAAGCCACGCCCAGGCTCCAGACTGTCCCAGTCCCCATTGGCTGATCTGTTGCTATGTCTCTCCCAGTCTATGAACTATCATACACTGACAGCTTTAGTATCTACTTTATTTTATATTATATAAATATATCCCAAATTATATAAATATATCCCAAATATATAAATATATTTATTTTTTACTTGCTACTGTTCGGGATAGTTAAAGCCCAAAGAAAGAGTCATGACACAAAATTGATTAGATAGTAGAAAGAATTTAACCACTTTTTGAGTGAGAACTTCACAAAAAGAATTGTAAGTAGTTTAATAAAGTAAAACAGTGAAATAATGCACAATATAGCAAGAAGCAAGCTTTGATATCCCATACCAGTTCATAAATTCTAAGCCTTAAGGTTCCTGCACCAATATATGCAGAGTCTTATCAATGTTAGGGTACCTCTGGTGGGGAAAGGGGTTGAGGGTAATTACATTATTTCTGTGGTCACCTCTCCTTGTTTCTAGGTTGGTGATTTTCATGTGGGAACTCATGGTTCGTAGGTGCCTGAGTATCAGACATGAACAACCAGACCCATAAGTGTAGAATTCAAAATAGCTACCTTATTGTTCTCTGCCTATAATACAGGAATTTTCTCAGATTAGCAGCTTTTGCCTGGAAAAAACCAGTTAAGGCTCAAAGACTTATGTGGGTGTGGGTGTGGGTGTGGGTGGGTGTCAGACCTTGTCCTATTGTGTTTACACAACAAATCTAGGCTAATTCCCCATTTGAGCCCTCCTCCCAGTTGGGACAGTTGCCTTCCACAATAAAGGGGTTTACTGCCAAAGCACTTCCCATTGCATGTGCATGCAGAGATAACTGTGAAAAGCCTCTTCAGCATGTTACAATAGGGAATCTTGCCAAAGCTTTTTTCACCTTTTGAACGCCTAGCTTCAGCCAGGTTGATGCCTCCAGTGTTTCTGCCTGAATTCCCATTTGAATTCTATGCCTCAATTACAGATTTACAGATGAACAGTTTGTTATCAGCAACCTGCACAGGAGTTGTGACTAATCTGCAAAGACAGACTGACTCAAGCTTTCCTGGAAAGCTGTCATATACAACTAGTTGGCTTTTCTGTAACAGTGCTTGCCCTCTGGATACCACCCAAAATTAGGTTAACTATGATCCCAATGGTCTTTGACAAAGACCTGGCTATACCAGATTTGGGGTTGTGAAGTTAATTAAGTCCTAGTATGTTGGTTGCTGGTTTCCTGCTGGCCATGTTTTTTTTCTTTATCTTTAGTTTTTATTCTGATTTTACTGGCTGTGCTTTTTTTTTTTTAAATGTTGTTAGCCACACAGAGTCATGCTTGTGAGATAGCTATGATTGAAATAAATAAATAAATAAATAAAAATATCTAATGGATTGTCTTTTCAGTATGATCTACTGATAACCTAAACTTCATTAAGGGCTGAAATGAGAATAAATATATAAACTGACAAACATTACATTTGTAAAAACGTTTTTCTCTTAACATCTGGAGGTTGAATACAAGGCTTTAGGGGTCTCTTGCAGTTCAGTAGAACCCCACTAATTTAAGGTCTCATGAGATCCAAGCCATCAGTAGAGACACTCTTTTCTGTTTTTGTTTTGTAAAACAACAACATGGTTGAATTTCTCTGCATTACAGTAGACAATGTGAAGGTGACCTATAATCACATTATAGTGGGTCTTTCCTCTACAAATAAAGCTATCCTCACCGCCACTATTCCACTGTTCTCTTCTTTCCACCCAGATCTGTTCTATATTGTTCTTCACAGCAAAAGGGCACAAACAAAATAGCCACTTCCACTTAGTCTAGTTATGACCAATGACCAAAAGACAATGCCCTCCCACATTCTCTCACAACCAGTTGCTGAGATAATTCCAGCTTCATGTTCTGACCTGGCTTCAGGATCCTAGGATCAGCTATCATGCTCACTTTGTTTCGGTTTGCAAACTTGTCTTGAGAATGTGCAAGGAAGCCTATGTTTTGGCTGAAATGAAAGTTTATTTTAGCTTCCTCTGACTGTACAAACATGACATGGACCCAAAAGAACTGTTCTTGCCCTTAAACAACTCTTTCCCTTAAATAACCCTCCCCAATAATCCTTTCCTTGCAGAAAAAAAGGAAGTATGGTTCACTGTTAACAAAGGCAGAATGAAATTGATTAGTGGCAAAGAAGAGCCAGCCTGGTATGATTTACTAAAACAAGCTTAATAAGGAAATTGCAGAGAAGTAAATGGTTAACACCCCTAATCCCATCCACATTTCTCTGCTTGTTAACAAGAGACAAAGGCTATTTCTAGTGCCCTTGCCCACTCTAAAAAGCTTCTTAATAATAAAAGTTTCTTAATAATAAAACAACTCAGACTTACTTAGTTTTCTTTATATGGTCCCAAGATCCTGACAGCAAATCAGAGACTTCTGCTCCTCCCACCCCAATATACACATAATTTAATATCCTTATAAAAGATATTCCTTTGTGTTGTTTTCTTCTCCTTGTCCTTTTTAAGGTCATTGTTTCAGTACAGTGTCATCTTCCTCCCCAGAATTGTGCTCCATCTTTCATACCATGAAACCTGCTTTCAATACTTTCATGCTTGTTCTATCTATCTATCTATCTATCATCTATCTATCTATCTACTTATTTATCTAAATAGATGTGTGTCTGTGTGTTCCAGTATACTCTGGAACGCCTTGACCAATTTCAACCAAACTTGGTACATAAATTATTTACTCTCTGGAAACAAATACTGTGGGGGTAAGACACCCCTAGCATCCCTAGGGGTGTGTGTATGTGAGCTTGCACTCATTGAGGCGGGTCAAGGGGAGCTCGGCGGAACGCAGAAGTAGCCTCGGCTATTGGCTGCAGCAATCACAGAGCAGAGCATGGCTTGATTGCCTGGGTTGCAGAGGTGAAATTCAGCAGATTCACTAGAACCTGTAGTAAATTTTCTAAGCAGTTCAGAGAACTGGTTGTTAGAAGAAATCTTTATGTTATTTTTCCACTTTACAGGGTTAATCCTGTAAGGAAGGCAGGAAAAAAAACATTCCAGTGTTGTTTCTAGCCCTGCTTACAGAAACTGCCCCCCCAATCACATGCCCCCCAGCCATGCCCACCAAGCCATGCCCACAGAACTGGTAGTAAAAAAAATTGAATTCCACCACTGCTGGGTTGGATCATGTGGTGTGGAAGCCAATGGTGCTGGTGGAAAACACATAAACCTGGAGGCCATCTTTCATGAGAGGGTGACTGAGCCTCTTGCCTTCCCTTACAGAAGGTTGGGTGTGAAGAGAGTGAAGTGAGAGGAAAGAAAGGCGGCTTGTGGTTCACACTAGAGATATAATTCATTTCTTTTCCTGTCTAATGTAGGATTGGGATAAATAAATACCTGGGCAACACTGGATTATCAGCTAGTCCAATATAAATTGAGGCATCTCTTCACTATACCCTATCTGTGTTTAGTTATGGAGTACTAGCAGGACATTTTTCTATCACAGATTAGACTTGAACCAAGTTCTCTTTCACTTTGGTGCAATTACCAAGTATCAAGCTATTCTTTCCTATTCCCAAAAACTATTTTTGTCCACTCAGAATGAGTTTTATCACACTCATTTTCATCACCATTTTTTCTAATATCAGAATTTGACAGTTTCAGATATTCTTGCAACTCACTTACCCAAGAGTCATGTTTTTATTGAACATTGTGTACATACCTCATCTTGATAAGTGCTTATCAGACCATATGCACACTTCAATATATAGATGAGTCTCCTAAAACACATTCTTCTTTGTAAAACAGTAGATTTGGCTGAAGATATCAACATTTTTTTTCAGATGAGAGCATGTGTGATTAGAAGGAAACTCTGGTTCAGCATATGAATGGAGAAGTGTGGTCATATGCTTTGCTGCTTTTGTTTAGAGGACTGATGCATCTACCACTACCAATTTGTTTGAAGCAAATAACTTTTCCTGAAAATGTAATTATGAGGCCCAAGGCATTCTTTTTACAAAAAGGAATCAATTTTTGTAATGCCACAGTAATGAATTACTGGATGGCAATATTCTATTTCCAACCGAAAGGGTTTTTTTTTTCTTTTTTAAGAAAAATCTTCCTATTTTGAGGAGAGATGTTGCAGGTAGCACATTAAGTTATATTGTTTTATATGAATCAGCCAAAATGAGAAGTATCTTTGAGTTCTCCCTGATAATTATAAGCTGGGTGGGTGGAAGGGAGATTCTGCACTAAATCATGAACAATATGCTAGTGTTATGTTGTAACATTTAATTTTCAAACAGTATTCAATATTTTGAAGTAGAATAAATTAGTCCTATGGCCTTAGTCTCTTGAAAAGGTCAATAGGATTTCCCAAATTATGTGAGAGTTAAATTAATGTTATGCAGGGCCATGTGAGAAGTTAATAATAGATCCAAATAGATGAAGAAGCTAGGCAGTTAAACTCCAGAGTGGCCATTAAAAAAATCCATGCTACCCTTCAAAACCAGAACATATTGATCATGTGTTTAATACTATATATTTGATTATTCTCTAGTATTGTTACAGGCATGTTCAGTTGAAAGGGTCCTTTTCATATGTTCAGCAGCAGATCAGGAATATGCAGTGAGGACAAAACATAGATACAAGGAAAAATATGAAATGTTTGATTCATTTTTTCTGAAAACTAATAAGCAACAGCATATGCATTATCAGTGAAGTATAAGATTCAGTTATGAAGTTTTGTCCAGATGTCTGTGTAATGCCATATGGGAAGGACTTGCTCCTAAAGCACTGAGATTGTGTCACTGAAATGTGTTGCATTTTTTTTCCAAATTTCAGTTAGTGGAAAGGATTACCTTATACTGTTAATTACTTGAAAAATAAAAAATAAGGAAAGGGAGGAAAAACTAAAGTCTTGGCTCCTCCCTACAAGTGATATCTTGCCTGCCTTCTACAATCTTTGCCATTTGCCATCTATGATCACTCACAGAAGTGGGTGAGAAGAGTTAATACTCTAAAAAACAGAAATAAAACTCAAAATTAGCCCTGAAAGTCAGCTGGGTGACTATGGCCCAGTTATTGTTTCGCATCCCAACCCATCTCACAAGGTTGTTGTTGTGGGGAAAATAAGGTGGAGTTAGGTGTGTTGGATATTTCACCACCTTCAGTTATTTGTAAAAATAATAAAGGTGGGATACAGGTGGAGGTCTGCTCTGGAAAGAAGAGGAATGAAAATCAGTCTTAGTAAGACAGGATACATGTGTATGAACGAGAGGAGGAAAATGGAACAGTGAGGTTACAGGGGGCTGAGGTCAAGATGGTGCAGGAATTTAAGTATTTGGGGTCAACAGTAATGTGACAGGGAGTGTGGAAAAGAGGTGAAGAGGCGAGTGCAGGCAGGTTGGAATGGGTAGAAAAATGTGTCAGTGTTGTGTAACAGAAGAGTGTCAGCAAGAATCAAAAGAAAGGTGTATAAGACAGTAATGATACCAGCTATGCTGTATGAGTTAGAGACTGTAGCAGTGAGGAAAAGACAAGAGTCAGATATGGAGGTAGCAGAGATGAGGATGTTGAGATTCTCTTTAGGAGTGACCAGGATGGACAGGATTAGGAATGAGCACATCAGAGGGACAGCTCAGGTCCGCTGTTTTGGAGACAATGTCAGAGAGGCCAGATTGAGATGGTTTGGATATGTGCAGAGGAGGAATAGTGTTTATATTGGTAGAAGGATGTTGGAGATGGAGCTGCCAGGCAAGAGGTCAAGAAGAAGGCCAAAGAGGAGATATATGGATGTGCTAAAAGAAGACATGAAGTTAACTGGGGTGAGAGTAGAGGATGCCGAGAATAGAGTTAGGTGGAAAAAGATGATTCACTATGGGAAAGTGGGAGCAGCTGAAAGAAGAAGAAAGGTGGGATATATATTAAATACATAAAAATTATCTTGATTAGCTAGTAAAAAGGGCAATGAAATATTATTGAAACGAATGTAACATTCTTCAGTCAAGAAAGAAAAAGGAAATGAAAAAATATACTTTAAACCTTGGCCTTCAGACCTGCCTGGACAGCTAGTAATGCGGCCCCATAAGATAATAAAAAATATGTTAAAAAGGATGTTTATTACTTATATACATTAGTGATATATTTTATATGCGGCCAAAAACAATTTCTCTTAGCACAGTGAGGCCCAGGCAAGCCAAAAGGTTGCTTTGAAGAATTCCCGATATGAAAAGGATATTGAAAGTTTAGTTCACAAGATGAATGTGGGTCAGCAGCATAATGCAGTGTTTGTAAATGTTTATGAATACTTATGAAGATGCTTATAAAGAAAGTTGAGGCAACTGGGTATGTTTAGCATTGGAAAGAGAAGAGGAAGCTGATAACAATTTTCAAGTATTTTAAGAATTGTTAGTGGACACATTTCAGATTCTTGATTACTGTTGGAAAAAGCAGTATGAATAGAAGCAAAACCAATTGTTCCAAAATCCCACTAATTTTCCTTCATCCAGTAGATTGAAATGGACTTGTAGTGCTGTATTTTTTTCAATGATCATTCAACAATCATTTGTCAAGAGTTCTTTAATTTGGAACTGAATTTTGATTCACGGACTTGGCATTGTTTTATTTTCATATGGTCTAGATCAGTGTTTCTTCATTGTGGTTTCAGGACATCTGGGAATCCCCAAGACCCACTTATGGGCCCATAAAATCAAAATTATTTCCTAGTCTATATTGAAAAGCAATATAGTATTAAAATCCTATCAGGCAATGCAAATGCATCAATTTTAAAATGTATTGTTGTAAATATTGAAAAATATAACCCATGCAAACAATAGCTCTCTATAGGTCCTCTATAATTTTTAAAAGTGGGAAGGAGTCCTAAGAAAAACAGGTTTATGAAATGCTGGTCTAGATATAGCCTTCTTTTAATTTCTGTATTTATTTGGAAAATGGATATTGTAGAAACATATGTTCAATGGCCCAATTTGCTATCTTTGCCACCTTCTTGTGGTGAATCAGAAATTGTCTACGAAGTTTCATCTTTCATTTAACACATGACAATCATAAGGTTTCTTTCTCTTCATTTTTATCTCACTTTCTTTGGCCTCATTTTCTCTTTCTGTCACTGAATCTGATTCTGATTGGATGCGATGGCACACTGCTATGTATGATATGAGGAATTTGTGTTATAAATAAAACAACCTTCCACAATCACAACTAATGGCAACGAGGGCAAATGACATGAAAGAGTGTGAAGGCAAATAATTAAGGAAAGGTGGCAGACGGCATTAATGTCAGGCAGATGCTTTCAGTGGTGAATATTATTCATTGTGGGAATACATTCAGGCAGCTATTTCTAAATGGTTATGATACAAGGATATGAACGAAGAGGAGGAGGAGAACCATTTTTGTAAACTGATTGGAGGGGAAAGTCTAAATAGAAGAGTAAAAGGAAAGCTATGGATTCATTGATAGACCTATATAATTTCTAAACCCTACTGCCAACCTTCTAGGAAGAGGAGAAGCAACCAAGAGAGTTTCTGGGTTGCCAGCAGCAATGGATGGAGCAATAATGCAACCACATCACACACATAGATAGAATGAACTGATTTTTTTTCCTGGAATTGTGGAAAGTTTTTTTCTTTGCTTTTTAGGACTGTATTTTCTCTTCTCAGGTTTCCACAACAGTTTTGAAGTATTTATTTTTCCAAAATGATGGGAAATTATTCTTCTGATTTCTGGCAATTAGAAGAGAGCTACTTTAGGAGAAAAGACCATGTTCAGTGGTAGCAATTTCTGATATCTTCAGTTTGAAGAGAGGCTCAGGGAACAACTGCATCTCAGCCTGAAATCCTGGTTAATTGTTTTAGTTACAGGAAGCAAAATTTGGCAAATGTTTTTATTTAATCATTCATTCTCAAATAGCTCTGGATGGCTTATAAAATATATGTGTGAATGTGCCCCTGCATGTCTGCATATATCTATAATACTATTAAAACTCTTGTGTCTGTAACCTTGAACTGGGAAAAAATGGTGCATCATAGGGCAACACCTTTTCTACCAAGGTTCCTCAAATGAATTAAGTTAGAAAATGCTGGGATCCATTTCTCCTGTGGGAATGAAAGTTTGGAAAGTTCTTGCCATTTCATTGCTGCTACACAAGGCAATTAGGGAAGTTGTAAGTTTGCAGATAGAAAGTCAAATGGGATCACAGGATCCCAACTAATGGCAGGAGTCTGGCAATTGGCTTTGGGGTAATGAAATATATCCAGAAGGCTGACTCAGTGGATCATGGATCATCTAGTAATAGAAAAAGCTGAAATTGTCATATAAGGCAGTGTTACAGATTTAATTAAGCTGCCATTGTTTAATTAAGCATCAAAGTTCAAACCTTCCTGGAGATTTTCTACATCACCTCCATCACTTTAGACTGCTTCCTGGTCAATTTCTCAAAGAAATCTTTGATATAGATTATCAAAATTTATATCAGAAATATTGCAAAATGCTGTTTGGTATGCAAAATCACCATTTGGAAGTGTTGAAAGTTCAAAACAGGGCTGTCAACTGAACATGTTTTGTACACCTTTACAGGATCATGTTTGCTTAGATGTTATATTCATGCTATTGAAATTAACTGCTGAAATCATGGGTGCTATTTACATTTAATAAGTAAGTACGTATATAATACATAAGGACATTTAATAGAAGAAGTCTTGAACTTTCATGAGAATTCAAGTATTTTGGGAAGGAAATGGTAAAATAAAAAACTATTCATAGCTGTTTGCAATATTATATTACCATTGCAACACATTTGATTCTAAGTGCTTATGACACCTGTCCACCCATGAAAAGTGATCAAGCCAGAATAATACAGTGGTACCTCTACTTACGAAATTAATTCATTCCGGAAGCCATTTTGTAACTTGAAAATTTTGTAGGTAGAGACGCGTTTTACCTGTAAATGCCCTAATCCGTTCCAAGCCCCCCAAATTCAGACAATAATTTTTTATAAATTATAATATTTCG
>JAEANM010024417.1:0-11161 GCA_017656035.1 Myanophis thanlyinensis
CCTTCAGGATGCAACTAACAGCAATTACAATCTATTATAAAATATAAACATCAAAAAGGCATGCAGCACTCAAAATATTAACCCTTTCAAGCATATGTACTATTATTGCCAAAATCATTTAAAATGTAAGAATGATACTCAAAATCTATTTCAGACCCAGGAAGCTTCAAGCTACCTAAAATGAATTCATTTTTAAAGTTATATCATTTGTATAAAAATTTGTAGTACCATATGCAAAGAGTATATTATGGGTGATGTTTGATACAAACAAAACAAAACCTAGTTTCACCTAACAAGGATTTGAAGAGACTTTTAATCTAGCAAAAAAGGAGTGTTTATTAGAGAGTCTCAGCAGTTCCCCCACCACCACTTGAAAAGGTTAACACACAATCTTACAGTGTTGCAAATTTGCTAATCCAACCCTTTAAACAAAACATATAGCACTTGATGTGATTTTTTTAAAAAAAAGTTTAAGAGTAAAGTTGATTAAAGGAAAAATTTGAAATCAGAAAAGTTCTAGAAAGTTTGTTTGTTTGTTTTTAAGGAAAATGTTCCTTACCAAAATGCTTTCCCTTCAATTGGCCTACAAATTGTCTAAAGCCAGTACGCCAGTTCTCTCATACAATTAAAATGTTAAGTCAGGTAATCAAACTAAATATCCAAGAGAATATATACATGGAAAATAAGGATTTTTCATCTTAACATAGAAATAACCTTAGAAAGGAAAAGGGAAGGGATTTAAGAAAAATCAGAGGATGAATAGTTATACATGCATATAATGCATTTAAACTATATTACTCCTTATTTAATAACAATCAAAACAAGCCTCTTTTCTTTTGCCTTACTTCTTTGTCTATAACTGTCATCTTATTCTCCACTTCCTTCAACAATTGGTTTAAAAATGAACGTCCATCTAGTTTTCTCATAACTTCTCTATTACTGTTTTGACATTTCCCCCCTCTTATTCAGACTTCAAAGTTTAGTTGACTTCTAATGAGACTATAATGAGAAGAGTTACGAGTATGTGCATTAAAAAGAGGTAGTGGCATGTCTGTAATTCTAAGCTTGTCCCCAAGACCTGTTCATAGATAGATAAGGCCTTTGGTTTTAATCTTCACTAGCATGAGTAAGCAACCTGTTTTCCTTCAACTGTGATTTTCATAATTTCTGACTGTTGGCCTTACTGGCTAGGTTTTATGGGAATTATTCTAAAACAAAGTAAAAAGACTTAAAGATGCCTACCATTTTAGAAGCTTCATAGATATCACAATGAAGCCATATATGATAATTTGGAAAATCGTCTTATATTCACAATGTACAGCAATCATAATAAAATCTTTTAACTAACTTAACATAATGCATTAAGATATTTATGCATGTGAATACTGAGAGAAATATTAAATGGGTAGAGTGAAATTCAAGAACGGTTTGTAGCAGAGGAGAGGTTGGATTAACAACTGATAAAATGCTCTGGACAAAGTACTAGTTCTTTTGAAGGAAGATCCAGATCCAGTATTGGATTTCATACACTTTCAAATCTTACTTATAATTGTTTTTAATGCGAAATATTCTGTAGATGCTATTTCTAAATCTATATGCAAAAAAAGAAATAATGACTAGGCTTAATATATTTAAGTATCGCTGATGTTATATTTTGCAAAGGAATTATTAACTATCTGAGTGATAATGAGCTGTGAAGGAACTTTCACTGCTACCTATCTGAAAACAGGTAGGATTTCTATACTTGCTATAAAAGCGTGCCTCCATGAGAGAAGGCAGAAAATTCCCTATCTACTAACTAATTTTAACTTATTCTAAAGTAAACAAGCGATCTTCCAGAATGTTTCAGAAGAGAGTACGGTAAGTTTTTAGGTCAATCCTCCATTTGTTTTTTAAAAAATACTGGCTTCGGACAGACAATTTTAAAAGCCTCATGCACATTTCACCTGTCAAGACATTTCAAATATAGTACTAGCAATTATTTTGTAATTTACTAGAATATTTTTGAAATGTTACAATTTAGCAGAAAATTTTTAATTGTCTATATTTAGAATAGAAATTGCACACACAAATCTATACAGAAATCACCAGCATGTGCTATAACTAGTACTGCACAGCAATACTACTTATTTACAAAGAAAAAAAGGTGCAAAATTACCTCGGGACGAGCTTAGCCTGGAAAGTGATGAGCGCCGAAAGGATGGATAACCAAAGTAACTAATATCTTCTGAAAACATAGCATCAGCATCAATAATGACACTTGGGTGAGCAGAATGTATGTCAGCATCCAGAAGAGACATAAGATCCTCTATAAGAGGAGACAAGGATCTGAGGTAAATTATCAGCTACGTGAAAATAATCTAGAAAGACCATCACCAAACAAGACAAATCCACCAACAAAACTCATCTTTTCTTCCAATTCCCTAACATATAAATATTTTGCCTACTGCTCACATTTCAATCAAACAAAATGTCCTAGAATGCTAATCCAATTTTATCTACTGTGTATCAACTGCCTGCTTGCTGTTTCAAGCCATTAAGTCTAACCTCATCCTAAGAACTCAAATATTAGACAAACCTATGAACAGTTAAGCAATATAAAAAGACTAAATTGTTCCAGAAAACAGCATGTGAAATGCTTCCTTCAAAAGGAAAAAAAAGAACCTCTAATTTTATCTGAAACTAAGACAATTGTTAACTAAACTGAAAAAATGTCATTTTAATGGAGTCCACAGATGACTATGCAAAAATACATACACATATCTCCAGAAGAAAATATTTTATGAGACTACATTTATGGTATCAAGTTAACTGAACTGTTGATAGGGCAGGAGAATGTCCCACTTTTGAATCACAATCTTGGCATAAAATCTCAGCTGTTGATAGAACAAACAAATGCTCTCCTGGTAATGGCTTTTTTTCTGCCACTTTCTATTAAATTTAATTTCCAGCAGGGTAAGAAATGCTGTCTAAACTGTCAGCAGACAC
This sequence comes from Myanophis thanlyinensis, assembly GCA_017656035.1. Taxonomy (NCBI): domain Eukaryota; kingdom Metazoa; phylum Chordata; class Lepidosauria; order Squamata; family Homalopsidae; genus Myanophis; species Myanophis thanlyinensis. Next base: position 2,989 of record JAEANM010024417.1, read on the forward strand.
AGTTATGTTTTTCCAGTAAATCTCAAGCTTTACAAATTCAACACCTTGCATTTTAATAGACTTCTAATCAACAACTTGCCACATGTAATCCAGCTACAACAGACACTATTTTACCCTTACTCACCTGTCGCTTTAATTCCGTGACCTCACTATGATGTCATGTACAATTATTTTATTTCCCATTTCTTTTCTATCATAACTGAATTCTTAGCTGTCAAGTACTATCTGTCTGACTCCTGCTACAAATAATCCCAGTGAGATCATAATTCAATTCAAATAACCTGACCTTGATTTTTACAGATCAATATACAATATAAATATTTATGTCCCCTATTTCCCCATGTCCATCATTACTGTATTTCTTCCCAGAAATCATGTCCTATTGCCCTATTTTAAGAAACACTGGTTTATGCAATCCTTTCAGCGTCCATCCAAGAATTACACCACAATGGAGCAGTACCTCAATAACTTTCCACTTCTCCACCTATGGTATCCTATAGGAAATATATTGAGTTTCTGAATTACAAACTACAATTAGCCAACTAAGAATGGGAAGATTTTCTTTTAAATGCATCTTAGCTACTTTTCCACATCTTATTAATAAAACAAAAAATCAATTCCTTTTTGAAAAACAGGTTAGAGGTATGCGAAGTTTCGCAAAAGAAGAAGCTTTAACCAAAAAATTCAAAAATAATTCCCACATATTAACTAAATGAAAAAAATGGGATAATTTCCAGCACCTTAGTTCCTTTCTTCCTAACTTAAGCTTCTGATCTCAGTACTGAATAATATATAATTCAATCCCCCTTCAAAGAAGTATTGGTTCTTGCTTTCCAGTAACTATTTAAAATGCTCAGTGAATCATCTAAGAGCATTGTATTTCACAGCTATTACTTTTCATATACTTTCACACTCAAAGTCTGATTTATCCATTTTGAAAATGCAAAGCAAAATACTCCACAATACAGTTAATTCTATCATCTTAACTGCTAAGCAGGATCAGATTTAGTTAGCTGAATTAATGGATACCTGGAAATATCAGAGTTGTAAAAACTAGACTAAGGGGCAGAAAAATCCTAGAAGGCAGCAATAACAAACTACACTGGATTGTTGCCAAGATAATTTATATGATCATTTCCACACAGTCACCAATAATCAAATGTCAGTTGAAGCTTTTATTTTTACATGCATATAGAAAGGCAACCAGCCAAATGTTTGCTCTCAATACTGTTAATAATATTGATAAGTTATAATTATAATGTATATAATTATAATGTTACTTTCTTATGAACTCAGTGCTAAACATCTTCAGAGCTGTTGTGGATCTCCAGGCTGTAAACCACTAGATATAGTATAGCAGAACAAGGTGGTAACTCTGACAAGATGGTGTTACATTGATTCTGCAGACTGATCGAAATTGTAACCTGTTTTTTCCACAGGTCTATATTTCTGTTTTAGTAACACATTTTCAGCCCAGAGGTCCAGCACAGATGCTAGACAGCCATGTAACAACTATGGCAATTAGGTTTTTCATTAACTTCATCTGATAAATCCTGAAGAAGCAAACCTAGATTTGTTTATTTGTGGGATGATAAACTTAAAGCAAGATTATAGTACACTATGTAGAACTCTTGGGGTGATACAGAAATTTCAGCTAGACTGGAATATAGAACCCAATATGCTAAAGGTTACCTGTTTATGTTTCTACATTACTCTAACACTGAAACTGCTTTACTATTTGCTAATTGCTTTGGGGTACACAGCGTAGAATGCCTATTTCCAGAGTCATGTGTGCATTCTTTGGTCATGTCATGCTCCACAAGATTGACAAATTCAGGAAACAGGTACCATGTGGAATTCTGAAAAAATTGCAATGCTAGTATGCTAACATAGAAGAGATTTGAAAACTAAATAAAGTTATTCTCTCATACATCGTGTAATTAAGGCAAAGTTAGTTACTCCTAATCTCTTTCTCATACTTCCCCATTCCTTTTCTCTAATGGCCTCATTCCTCCCTTAACTGTCTTGCTCCTCTATCTGTTAGATATTCCATCAAACATATTAATCCCACTTCACACAGTTGATAATGCAAAGTAGCATGTAAGTCTTTAAATAAGCAAACAGAATTCATATTATTCACTTTAATAAAAACTTTCATTCACATAATGTATAATTCACTACAATGTAAAAATATTTATTATAATTTAACAAATAAAACCAATCTTTTACTGCTTTCCTTTGTAATCTTACATATCTGGGCAAGACATTTCACTGTATAAAAAGGTTGTTCAAATATATGTTGAGAACTAATTAATGATCCTATATTCTTATAAATTTTTAAGATGTATTTTTATATAGTTTCCTTGAACATGTAGCAAATTGGACTCTCACCAAGAACCTGAATAAGACATGTACTGTATTCATTCTCTACATTCATCCAAAATGTAAGCTTTTTCGTATAATAGCTATAGTCCTACCATTCAAATACAGGATTATTAAAAATGCAGTTTCAGCTGCCAGATCATTTTCTCATTTCAATAGAAGAGAAATATGTAGCTGTGGAGTCCTTGGTGTTGTCTGAACTTGGTTGTTTACTTGTAGAAATTTCATTACCTGACTAGGCAACATCATCAGTTCTAGTGAGTATGGGGATTGTTCCCTACTGCCACAACAGTAATTGTCCTAGCAATATTGGAGGGGATGTGGTTTTCTCCTTGTTAATTCCTTGACTGGGATATTGCTTTCTGCTTGACTGTTTGCTTGATGTTAACCTGTTTATTTGGGTTCTGTCTGAAGGAGATAATTTGTTCTGATCTCTTTATTTTTTTTAAATATTCTTTGTTAAATTTTTGCATTTTCTCACCTCAAAAAATGAAAATATTGTCCTATTGGACAAAACAACAATTTTCTCTAAAAGGTTAGTCTTCCCTGATCTCACCCACTATGAAAATGTGAGACATTATTAGTCTTCCTTTTAACATCAAAATGAGACCAAGATTTCTCTTTTTACAACAAATTCTGTCCATGCTCAGAAATTCCAGACACTATTAAGCAGGAAATATACGATAAACTAACTTAGAACGAGTTCATACTTTTACTTGGAATTCTCTGGATAACTGTTGCCCTCCATTTTTCTTCTTCCAAAATGAATTCATCATTATACCTTTATGTATGGCATTACCATTAAAAGAAAAGAAAATCTGCAGAACTGTATGATAGCCTAGCTGCTCAGCTATCCCTGTGTTTTTAGGATTTTAGAAAAAAGGTTTTTTTTTATTACATTTTGGCTGAAGGGGAGAGTCACTAGCAAAGGGACTCAGACAAGTAATTTTCTCTTCCAGATCTATAACTAGGAGCAATTCTAAATCTAACAAAACATACTAAAAATGAATCTTTCTTTGTGATCTAGCTAAGAGGTATGTCTTCTGAATTCTACTTAGTGTAAACTAAAGAAAAAAGTACTGTAGAGTAATATTACCTCTGCCATGCATTATTTAACATGCTATTCAAATGAAAATCGTATTATTTCTCCACTAAAGTTGCTAAAGTGATAGATTTTGAAAGCCATTTGGTAACAAATAGAGCTAGAACTGTAAGTATTGATTGTAAGTATAAAATGTTCTGGAAAAGAAAACTGGTCAATTCAGCAGGAACAGAATTATAATGCTGTATAAGACTAATGATAGATTAGACTTAAATTGCCCATAAATTTGACCCTCGAGAGGGGATCAAACACAAGCATTCAACTACCAAATAACTACTGCATTAGAATTTAAACTCTTTATAAAATGATAATAAAATAGCTACCCAAAGTTTTTTCTTTAATTATTACTTTGCCTCAGATGTCACACACATTTGCTACTGAATACTGCAGTCAGAATTCAAAAGTTTTGTATAAACCAAACAAAATTACAGCTTAGCATTACCAATAATAAGTAGAATTGTGGAAATGGTTAGGAGAACCTTAGCAATCAATCAGCAAGGCTTTTAACATTTGCTTTTAAAAGAGCAATTTATTTCATATGACTTTATAGATTTTTTTACACAAATATTTTCTGAGATTGACAGAGCTTTAGCAATTCTGTTGTAGCAGAAAAGCTTTTAAACTGAAAAAATGATTTTAATTTCTCATTCTCACTGTACTGATTGTAATGTTTCATTTTAAATGTCATAATTTTGTTTTACTACTATAAGTTGTCACATATTTAGCAGAACGGTAAAGTATAGATTTAGTCATCACTATTTTCACTAACAGCATCTTGTCAGTTAGGCTGACTTAGCTGCAGATTCATCTGTGAGTGAGCATCTCTAACAAACTGTAACTAGCTTAGCCAAGTTTAGGGTGACATGTAAATGTATACATTTTATTTTCATCTACAAAGAAGAAATTACAGAAAGAAAATATGGGCTGATATTAGTTTGTTAATAGTTTCATTCTCTGGCTTCTCCTAAATCCAGAATCCAATGTTGACATGTCATGCTATCATTGAGTAACGAGGCAGAGATTTTTCTTTCCCCATATCGTTTCCAGCAGGTACTCAAGGAGGCATCTATCATTACAGCAGCTATATTTATTTGTATAAGAATTTTTATTCCAATCTTCTAATTTTACACACTTATAGCTTAGAACAAGAGTGGGCATCTGTGGCCCTTTTACAACCTGTGGAATTCAACTCCCATGATTCCTGAACCAGCATGACTGGCTCAGGAATTATGGGATTTGAAGTCAACAAGTTGCAAAGGGGTCATACTTGCCTACCCCAGCTTAGAAGAACAGGTAAATTGACATTAAGTGTAAAAATCACTTTGATTTTCTTTTATTAAAATGAACAAAAACAGACAGAAAAACACCACTGCCAGTGTGAGCATATTAAACTATGAAGTGCTTTTTAATACTTCCTTTTTAAAACCAGTGTATAAAATTCCATAAATAAATTATGTGCAACCAAGGCATTAAATTATGTATCTCTAGCATGAGAAATAATTGCCTTAAATTAAAATCTGTTCTACCATTCAACTTGCTAAACTGCAGGACTCATACAAATCAAACTAACTGGCTTTAAATACAGCTTATTAGCAGCATCAATAAGTCATCTATGGAATGCATTGAAGATTGTATTAGTGTGTTTGTCACCACTATGGGAAGGGGGGTTCTGGGGTTTTATATTGTTGGTTTTTTAATCCTACATGCTACCTGGAGGTATAAATAAATCAATTTGGAAGCTAAATTCCTTATTGTGATGTTAATAAACGAAGAAAAGGGGCATTTTCAACAAACATAAGGATGAAAATGTAAGAAATGGATGATAGATAGTCCTTGACTTACGCAATGACCCCAAAATTTCTGTTGCTAAACAAGACAGTTCTGAAGTTAATTTTACAACTTTTCTTATTACAGTTGTTAAGTGAATCACTGCAATTCATAAATTAATAACACGGTCACTAAGTGAATCTGGCTTCCCACTGACTTGGCTTGTCAGAAGGATGCAAAAGATTATCACAACACCAGGACACTACAACCCTCGTAAATATGAATCAATTCCCAAGCGTCTGAATTTTAATCACGTGACCATGGGGATGCTGCAGCAGTTCTAAGTGTGAAAAACAGTCATAAGTCACTTTTTTCAGTGTTATTGTAACTTCAAATGGTCACTAAGTGAATTGTTGTAAGTTAAGGACTACTTAATTAATCAAAAGTAAAATATTAATCACTAGAAAACTACTAGTTTGTAGAACCAGTAGTAGAATAATAACATTCTAAACCTGACAGAGGCAATTCATACATTTAGATGTGTATTTTTTATTTTATGTAATCAATGGGAATCTCAAGGCAAGTCTCGAATGGTTATTTAGTCTTATATGGCTAAATATTATGCCACAGTAAATAAGGCTTTGTCTAATCATAACCACATTAATTTCTTGCCCAGGCATTTCTTATGCTTCAGAACTACTATTCCACTTGTTTCCAAAAACACATTATTTAAACTGCAATAGATTTATTCTAAAATATTAACATTAAGCTAATTCTGATTATCAAAAGTAATATAAAAGTGCCTTCCAGCTTTTTGTTTTAGTACAATCTTTTTTCTTCAACAATTTCTATTTTAATAGAAGTCTGCTTTAGAAAGTAATTGTGAAGAAATAAATAGGATATAAAGATTTATTTTTCTGTGCAACATGCTTTGTTAAAGTATTTATTTCTAAGTCATACATAATCTGTGGCACAAAAACAAACATTAATTGTGGGTTTATTTATTACATCTCAATGCTGCCTTACTTCCACAACATTAATCTATGCAATAGTTACATGTTTTTGAACCAAGTTACTCGTGCTCTCTTGACTTTTTTTATTTGTAAACATTAGAAACTTATTTCAGTATGAACTGTTTAATAGAAACCTTTAAAAGTATACTGTGACTGTATCAATTAAGATGCTCAAAATGTGTACATTCTTATAACACAGAACTTCAAATCAGAAAATTGAACAATAATACAGATAACCTCCATTGTATCTTAAATTCATGCTTCTGTCTGATGCCTTCCTGCACTAGGCAATATGTTGGATTATATGATTCCTAAAGTTCCTTTCAACCCTTCATATTTTACATATTCACTCCAATAGTAAAAGTAATAAAACACTGGCCTGATTTTGCCTTACCTATTCTTTTTTTTCTTTCTTCCAAAACACCAATATTTTTAAAAGAGAATGTTAATTATTTATAAATACTGCAGAATGCATATCTACAGAACTCTTATAAGAGCTTACAAAGGAATAAGAAAACATTTCCCACACAAACCTCCAGGAAGGTAGGATTCACTTGCTGTATCATCACCATCATCACCATCCTCATCATCACGACTCAACAAGTTGTTCACCGCAAGATTAACATCAAGATTTGTTCGTTGAAGCTCTCTGATAATTACACTTCTAGATTTTCCTTGTAAAACAACTTGTGCCTAGGCAAAACAGAATGTATGCACACATTAAGCTGAATAAATGATCTTCAAGACAATTCCAATTTTACAAAAATAAAATATTCCCTAGAAATTAAACTGAACACTACAAATAGGTTAAAAAGTAAATACAAGTTCTTAGTGCAATTAAAATTGTGCAACAGAAAATGCAAGTAAACTGTGGCAAAATGAAACTTAAATCTGTCAGATCCCTTCCTGAGAGTCCCACCTGTCCCCATCCCACCTCTACTTAAATTCAATCATGTCTGGTTGTGGTTATCCCCCAAATGAATGACTTCTACCCAGCCATGCAGTTAGTAAAATGGAGATGGAGAAGATTCAGATGCAAAGATTCATATAGAATCTGGTCAAGTCATCAAACAAAAAATCCCTCTTCCTTAGTGTAATTCTACGGAATGCTGAAAGTTTTTTTTTTTCTTATACTTAATTTTCAGTTCTGTTTGAGTTACCAACAAGCAAGTTTGGAATGCATGATGCTAGTATAAACCAAACATTAGAGGAACAAATGAATATTTTTTTTATTTTAACAAAGGCATAACAAAGTAAGAGTCTGAGAAAATAGTTTAGCTACACTAAATGACAATAGAATGAAATCTACATATCAAAACTAGAAATCATTAACTGTAAGCATACAGCAAAGAGATAAAGTGGTCAGATAATGGGAGCAGATATAGAATTACACATTCTGCATAAAGTAGCACTAAAAAGAAATAAAAAGTATTTGTTACAAAGCTATCTAAACTTTTAAATTTAGTTTTCCTCTTTTAAGCACATAGCTTTAAAAATTATCATTGCCTTTTCTATTACCTTTTGCAATTCAATTTTTATTTATTTTTCTACTCTTTATTGTATTGTATTTTATATATTTTACATATTTTATAATCTCAGGTATATTATATAAAAATACTGCCAACTTTTCCATTAGTTCATTTTTATGGCAATTATTCTTTTCAAGAGAAATTACTGTGGCAAGGTAAGGATGCTGACTGCTGAAAATCAACAAGCTTTTGGAAAGAAGATGAAGGGTGCATTCCAGTTCAATAAAAGTTTTTATGGACAAGGACTTCCTGTTTGGCTTCTTCGGCGGCAGGTCAGAATCCACGATCGTCTGCGGTTTCGATCGGTGCTCTCTTGCTGGAACTCCTTGACCCTCCCCGTAGAGGAGGTAAGAGGAGGTGAAGAGGGGAACTGCCAGAGT